>VWPW01016582.1:67287-212069 GCA_013389825.1 Crypturellus undulatus
CCCGGCCGCCGCGGGGAGACGCCGTCCCCGCGGGAGGCACCGCCGCTGTTCGGGGCGCGACACCTGAGGGACGGGCCCGTCCCGCTGCCCACGCGCGGCCGCGGCGAGAGCGCGGGGGAAGGCGAGGCCCAGCGCGCGCGGCCTTCGGGCACCGTGCGGGTCGCAGCCTCGCAGGGACCTGCGTTGGGCCAAGCCAGCTGCGCGCGGAAGGCACCCCAGGGGCAGCCGGTGCCCTGGGTGGAGGAGGTCTCCCAAGGTGCCTGGAAGGGGCATTTGTGTCACATCCCAGGAGTGGGTGTGCAGGATGCCCTGCGGCGCCCGGGCACGAGCACCGCTGCTCCCGCCGCCGCTGCCGGCCATGGGACGGCTCTGCAGCTCCCCGGAGGTGCCTGTGCCTCCCCACTGCCCTGCGAGGGCACGGGGCACGTGAGGAGCTGCGCTGCCTGGCCCTGGTGCCGCGGAGGTCGCGGCCTGCGCTGCGGTGCTGCCCTGCGAGCCGGCTGCGCTGCCTGCGCTCTGTGGGCTCCGCTTCCCGCTGGGGCTCCCTCGGTGTCTCCGGCTTGGGGCTGCTCCTTGGGAGCAGCTTTCGCGGCCGCCCACGCGCCGCTGCGGCCGTGATGCTGATGGGAGCAGGGCGCTTCAGCGCGCTGTCCGCCTCCGTCTGGGCTCCAACAGGAGCAGCTCTGGCGCACCTCGTCCGCGCACTGCCGGCTGCCGCCGCTCTGGAGGCGGCAGGAGCACGGTTCAGTCGTGGATGCTGCCCCGCCAGCTTGGGACGTGACATCGGGTGAGTCGGGAGACAGCAGCAAAAGCAATTCCTGAAATAACGGCTGCTGCCTGGGGTTTTATCCCCGAGGGGTTTGCGTGCCGAGGCTTTCCTTCAGTGATTTCCACATTTATGAATTATTGAAATGCTATTTCTGTGTTTTGATTGCGGTGTCTGTGTTGGGGGGCACGTTCCGTGTGTGCTGGGGCCCGGCTGAGCGCCAGGGCTGCCATCGCAGGAGCTGCAGAGCGGCAACGCAGCTGGGTCCCCCTTCCCTCCTGCTCCTCTGGGACTGAAGGGTTTATGAACGCGAGACCTGGCTTTGCTCTGGGTTGAAGGCTCTTCTCGCTGCTCTACAAGGAGCCGGGTCTGCACCCCGGTCCCCTCCCCGCACTCCTGCGGCCCTGGGGTCTGTGCTCAGGCTGCTGTTGACAACATCGTTCTGCTGGCAGCCGCCCGCATGGGTCTTTTTTGACGGAGCCGAGCTTGGTCTTCCTGCAGATGGGCTGTGGGGCTGTGTGAATTCAGTGGGTGTTCTGACGATTCCCATTCGCGTGATATAGTATCAGCGCGAGATTAACCTACTCAAGCCAGAAGAGAAACACTGGTGTCCTTAATAAGCCGGGACGTGTGCAGCTATCCATCCTTGAGGAGAGCTCCTCGCGCTCGTGCTGCCTGCTGCGCCAGGGAATGGGCCCGGGTGGAGCCGTCCGCCAGGGGCGACGTGGCCGCTGTGGTGCCTACCCTCCCGGCACAGCTTCCCGAGGGAGCCGCTCTCCACCGGGAGCCCCCGGCTGGAAGCAGAGGCGCTGCTCGTCTGCGTGAGCAGGGAGAGAGGCCCGGGGCGGTGAAACGCGGAGCCTTGGGCTGCCCCAGGTCCTGCTGCCCCAGTCCCGGCAACTCTTCTCCAGCTGCCCCCAGCCACATATTTTTCAGCAAAAACATCAGGTTCCCTCAAAGGTAATTTCTATGTTTTTTTTATGCGGAGGGAGTTTTTTGGGTAATGATCTCATCTGCTCTCATGGCTTCCCCTTCCGTGCTCGGAGGGGCTTTGGCTTTTCTTGGCTGCACTGCCTGATGAAAGGGGGCAAATCCCAGGGCCGTGCGGCACCCTTTCCTTTTTCCCGGCACTGCAGTGCCGGGGATTTCTCTTCTCCCTACCACATGCTGCTCAGGAGAGGGGGGAGCTCTGCTGTACCGTGCGGGGAGACGTTTGGCTCTCCTGGCAGAGCGAAAAGAGCAATTCCTTCTTGTCCTTGAGAAAAGTTGCATTTTCCTACGTGCTCTTCCCTTTTCTTGCGTGGCGTTGAGCATCAGGAAGCAATCATTCTGACACAGCAGCGGGACGCGGCTGAGGCTTTTTGACATTTTGTCAAGTGTTGCGCAGTTCGCTCGGGGAATCGCTGCTGGCTGATCCGCAAAATCCCTGCAAGTAGGATGTGAAATAACCCCTGGGACTAATACCGGGCTGCTGGGATTCATTCGGGTAAGTTCCTGGCATGGGTACTCATAGACTAGGTTTCCATTTTATAGGGTAAATCTTTGTTTTTCTCTTGCTGCGTGGCTTTGGAAAGAAACTCGTGAAGGCTGCGAGCCTGACTGTTGCTGGTATGGCAAATAATTTCGTTACCTTACTAAGGAGAGAGATCTAGATTTGCAGACCGTTTTGTGACCTGTTCTTTCTTACGTGGGTCAAAGACAGTTCCGGTCTGAGCAACATGAGGACTTTCTTTATTCTCACAAAGCAGCAAATCCCCGCATGGATTACCGAGGCTTTCGGCGAGTGAGGAGCGGCGGCTGCGGTTGCAGCGCCCGAAGCTGCAGGCGGCTGGAGCGTCGCCGCCGGGCGGCTTCTCCGCATGAGGGCCCACGGTGGCACCGGCTCCGCAGCCGCCGCGCTGATGCCCGTGCTCTGCCTCTTGCTGCAGCTCGTGCAGCATCTCAGCCTTGGCCTCTACTGAGCTGTGCTGCAGCGTGAGTAAAAGCCATCCCCTGGTGACAGTGAGACGGGAAATAGAGGCTCTAAATCAGCTGCGAGTTATGGGTGTGAGTGGTGCTGGTTTTGTTTATTTTTCCAAACAAGCGCGTCCTCTTGAGGAAATCAGAAGTAGGTAGGGGCTGGAGCAGAAGCGCTGAGCAAGAGCCGCCCGTGTGACTCCGAGGTGCTCCAGCTACGAGGATCTCGCAGAGCTGAAGAGGCCTTTTCCCACGAAGGCGCAGCAAGGGGCTCTCTGCTGCAAGGCCGTCACCTGCCGGCCGCGCTGTGCCCGCAGGAGCCGTGCGTTCCCGCAGGACGTGGGGCTGGCGGGGAGCAGCCCTCGCGCTGCCACCGGCACTGCTCACGTTCTCCCAGCTGCTCTACGGCAGCGTAGCACAGCGGTTCCCCGCTTAACCCTGTGTTCCCAGTGGCCTGTGAACATGCATTGTGTTGAAAGTGATGGTGCTAATAGGAGTGCGAGCGCTGCCAGGCAGCGTTTCATTGACTCCCGGGGTGCTGATTGACCGCGTGCCAAGAGCACCCCCGGATGCCCGTTTGTGGACGCGCTGCATTTTTGCACTACGTACGACTGTAGAAATTAATTGCTTTGACCAGCCTGGCCTTCTAGGAAAGCTGAATTTGGGGTTTCATCGCCTCCTTGGCACAGATGTTAGCAGGCACGAAATCTACGCCTGCAGTTGTGCCAAGAAACAAAATTTCACTGTCCACAGTGGGATTGCTCTAAATTGAGGCTAGTTTGGCAGGCAGAAATGGATCTTCGCAGTTTTGCTGCTCACTGCTGTGCATTTAGTAGACGGCACCTAAATGCACATTGTCTCTTACCTGCTTCCTTCTGCAGCTTAATCTCCTGTATTGTTCCACATCGCAGCCCACTTGATATCAGTGTGTTTCCCTGTTGGCTTCATTGCAGCCAAGTACTTCCACCCTGTGTCTCTCTCGAGGAGAAATCGCATTAACTGTAAGGACCTTGCTGGTTGGAGATGGCTTTTGCTGAAGAGTTATTTAGCCAAATGCAAATTCTTTCCTCCTATAAAAAGGGGAGTGAAAGTGAACTGAAAATGTTTTTTCAAGTCCCCTTTTCAGCACAGGACGTTCATTGCATTGCTATTAATATGAGTCTTAAGTTTGCTCTTGGAGTTGTGGTACTGAATTTGGAAATAGAATTTAAGCAGTTTTATACTAACATCTGTTTTCTGCTTACTGAATAGATGCAAAATGGGAGCGACGCAGTTGTTTAATATTTAGGTTTGCTTTTGATTGATCGAATCTCATAGAGGTAGGATAACAGCTCTAGGAAAATAAGAGTTTATTTTCCAAGTGTGATGTGATTTGCCGTGATTACGTTAAGCGCTAAATGGAAAGGGGCTCCTGCAGCGAAGGTGAGGAGAGTAGATAGCTGTGCTGCCGCAGCAGGGCCAGGCCCGCGAGGAAGGAGAGCGCTGGGGTTTGCTCCATCCGAGGGCGAGTCTGCGCGGAGCAGGCCTGGATGATCGCCCTTCTCCCGGCTTTGCCGGGAGCGTCCTGTCCATTGCGCCTTGGGGCTGTAGTTGCAATCGCAGGCGAAAGCGTCTGTGGAGGTGGTGCCGGGTGCGGAGCCGGCGGCCGCCCCGTGGGCCCTGCCCGCCCGCACCGAGGTGCGACTTGCTGCTGGCCTCGGCGCGTCGCGGCGGCTCTGGCCCGGCTGGTCGGGCGGGTGTGCGCTTGTGCTCGTGCTCGTGCCTGCGCCCGCCCGCGCGCCTGTCCCGGCCCGCAGCGCTGTGCGGCGCGGGGCTGCTCGCTCCGCCGGAGCGGTCTGCAGCAGCACCAGCTGCCGCCTGCCCGGGTGCCCCGACACGCCGGGGGAGACCTGCGGCGAGCTCGGGTTGCTCCCACTCCGCTGCTGTACGCTGGGAAGCAGGGCCGGCCCTGCCGGCGTCGGGAAGGTGGCGTGCGTCCCGTTCCCATGCCTCTGCCTGCAGCGCGGGGATCATGCTCAGAAAGTAAGTTTTGTTGGTGTTCTGTTATTACTTTTTTAAGTTTCCGTGCTCGGTGGGTTAAACTAGTGCGAAATCCTCAGGCCCGTTGCTTTTATCCACTGCAGCCTGTCGTTACGCCCTTTGCTTTCATCTAACATCCCGTAAAACGAATGGTGAGCTAAGCAGGGTAGCTTGGTTCCTAATGCTGGTTGCAGGAGCCGGGCTGCGTGTAGCGATGGTGCCCGCAGGAAGCCCTGGGTTGAGCCCCGTGTTTCTAATGGGCAAACCTGCCTGCTCCGTAAGGCGCGCGCTGTTGGATGAGCTGCAGCCGAGACGCTGGCATCGCTAGTACCCACAGCGCTTAGCTGGAGCACCAGGAGAGGAAACAGCACATGAAATAATAAAAAGGTTTGTTTTACTGAGGTCAAGAAAAAGCAATTTTTCTTTAGGCTGACTTGGAAATGGACCTTCGAAGAATTAAGTGGAGAATAATTGTAGTGTTTCGGGGCTGGAAATGTTCAACTTGCTGCTCTGTCTTGCTGCTCTGCTCTTTCTAGCTTCATTTTCCAGCTTTCTGGCATCTTCTCCCTATGTATGTAATTTCAGTCTGTGATAAGGTGATCCAGCAATTGTCTCTAAGTGAGCACGTTAAATCTCTCATTGCAATTAAGACCTGGAGACAGACTTGTGATTTTTTGCCAGGTCCTCTCCAGCTTTTCCCGATGTTACATTCCTGGCGAAGACAGAGCTTGCGGGTGTTGCAGCTGCCCTATGCTGCACTGGAACTGCTCTATTGGCTTTGTCCCCCCCATTCTTATCCACATTCCCAAGGAGCTGAATGAGCCCGTTTCACCCCTCGGCATTGTGCTTGGAGCTCGGGCTCCCTTGGCTCTCTGTAATCCTGGATAAATCAGAGCCATTTTGAGAAGCGAGTTGCATGCCTGGAAGGTGAGGAGGGGCCTTTTGGTCTGGTTGTTATTATTTTTCTCCTTGATTGTACTCCCAGCACTTTAATAACCTGCTGACATTTTGTCGACAAAAAGGTCAAGGGAAAAGTTGCTTCCTATAAATCACGGTGCTTGCTCACCCTTACTAAAGGAGACGGCTTTCCTTGCAGGGAAATCCCAACGATCCACAGCTTAGGAGAAGACGCGCTGCCAGTTGGTGCAAATATATGAAAACAGCGGATTTCCCAAGTGTCTTGTGTGTAACGCTGGCTTCGGTGGTAGCGATCTGCCCTGTCCTGCAGCAGGCGTTTGGGGTGGTGCGGGACACGTGCAGACCCACGGCACCTGCACGGCCCCGGGGACAGAGGGGTCACGGGCTCTCGTTCTTGTCGCCCTATGAGAAGACGAGGACTGGGTTCTGGGGGGTCCACATGAGCGGGGGGAGCTGGGTGGGGAGCTGGGGCCGGCGCCTGCCCGCGTGTTGTGGGGACGGGCCTGCCCCATTGCTCTGCCCACCTTGCATTCCTGGTGCATCGGATTCAGCGTTATCTCATCACGGGAATTTCTGTGGCTCGACTCCTCCCTGGCCTAAAATTGGACTTAATGAACAGCTTCTGGAAAGGGAGGGAAAGTATTTCATGGCTGACGCTGTTCTTATCCACGGTCAATTTGCTTGGCCTTCTCCTGCTCTTTGCACTAATTCTTCACAGACTTTGCCTGGATTGTTAACAAAAAAAGACTTATCAGGCTGCATTTTTATGTAAATGTGCCTTTAGTACCTCCCTCTTATCCCATTAAAAAAAAGTCAGACAGCTATGGAAATATCCAAGGCTATTGTGATGGTCACAGGGAAGGAAGGCAGCGCAAGGCCTACCAAGGCCTTAATGGGAGTTAGTGCTTTTTTGTGTGCCAAAACTGGAAGCCGCTACTATACATGTATGTCCTGGGACAGTTATATATTGAATATATGGCTGGATAAGATGTTAAGGAAACATAAGGAATGCTTCAGCACCTCTCCTTAGGAGTAATAAAATCCAGATTAAAAAGTAAAACCTGAGGTCCTGCAGTCCAAAGCCTTCTCTTCGTCTCCAAGGAAGCTTCCTTCCTGCTTCAGGCATCCCGGCGAGGTGGGCATATGTTCCCTTCCTTACTTTGGTGCAGTTCTTCCTGGGAGAGAGATATATGTTCTAAATATATTCCAATGAAGCGATAATGTGTTTCCAATCTCCTGGCTAGAAATGATTTTTTTTTCCATCCATTTTCCGTCTGCTAAAATCTGTTTGGTCTTACCTTTAAACAACCTGCGCCGCGTTCCTCCTCCCCTGCCCTCTCGGACGTGCGCTTTGCTGCCTGGCAGCAGTGACGGCCTCCACACCAGGACCAGGTCTGGACATGGACACGTCCTGCAGATGTTTCTGGATTCTGGGACACAAGACAGCCAATCTCTAAGCAGCAGCGACGCGTGTCCACGGTAAAAGCAAGACATTAGACTCGTCCAACCCACCCCATTCCTTCCAGCGTCCACGAGTGCAGTCCCGAGATGGCAGTGACTGACGTTTTACTTTCCTGAGAGTGTCGCAGGGGAGAAGGGGGCACTGTGCCTGGCAAATGAGGGTGCCCCAGGGTGCAGGTGCATGAGCCTCCCTCAGCAGGCAGGATGTTTGTGACAAGCTTGAGATAATTTACAAACAGACCTCCTAGTGGACACTTGCGCTGCTGAGGTGGGGGAAAGCAGATTGCTTTATCCCTAAAAGGGTGCAAAACTGCCCCATTTCAGGGCTTCTGCCTGTTCTCTCTTTTTTTTTTTTTTTTTTCCTCCAAATTATAGCAACACAGGGACCAACTCAAGGCTGGAGAAGCAGCTCACATACAACTAGATGCTTAAAATGGAAGCCCCAGTGTGCAGCTGTGGTAAAAATACTTGGGACAATGATCCCCCCCGAAATGTACTGCTCATCTGCTTGTTAGGAATGGCACTAAACATCCAAGGCAACATCGCCAATATTAACAACCCTGAAATCGTGAAGCTCAGTTTAAAACCTAGATGTTTTGCTGGGAAGGAGGAGGAACCTTTATTAAATTTTCCAAACGCTCATTTACATTCATCTCGTATTTCCAAGCTTTTCACTCTAACCACAACAAACATTTTTGCAGGTTTTACTAACAAACAGTTTTCAAAGCAAACCCCTGGAGGTTTAAAAGGAAAAAGCTATTGCAAGATTCATTACAGAACGGCAAGCAATAGCAATGCTGGTTAAAACACAAAATACAACCAATCTCCCTGGCATATTTTTTTTACATTGCTGAAACGTTTTGAGTTTACGAGCAGCACTCCTGGCGCCGGAGGAGCCGCTTGCTCGGCCCTCGACCGCGCTGTGTGGGGCTCAGCGCCAGGGCCAAGGCCGCCCGAGCCCCACAGCAGCAGCCCGGCCGCGGGTACCTCTGGTGCCGGAGTGTGCACTGGATGCTCGGCCGTCCTCGCGGCTGCGGGCACAGCAGTGAGCAGGGGGGGAAGTTGCAGCCTCACAGGCTAAAGCCCCCTGGGAGGACTCCCCTCCGCTGCGTCGGCTCCCGTGCCTGGTGCTGGGGGCAGAAGGCCGTGCGTGCACAAGCGCTTCACTTTGCAGGAGGGGCTGCTGCGTTATCCGTAAGCCGCTGTGTGCAGCGACAGCAGGGCCTGCTGATTTATACCGCCCGCAAATCCCGCTCGGCGTGCGGCAGTGTTGTGGGGTGGGAATGGTCAAGCTGAGGAAGGTGACTGCCGTTATTTTGTCTGTGTTTTCTCATTTTGCAAGTAGAATTGACTCAGTGCTTGTAGTGCTGGAGCCTGAGCTGCATTTGCAGCCCGGTTCCTTGCCTGACACCTGCAGTTTGGGGTATCCAGCTCATCCGTGTGAGTTGCTCTGCAGTGCGGAACAAGGTCATTTTCCTGCCTCTCTGCCTCCTGCCTGGCTACCCAGACACCCTTTCAGAGGCACTTTATTCGGCATCTATGAAGTCATTTTTGGTGCTCTTCAGATCTGGGTTATGCATTTCCACCCCCACTGGCACATACTGCACAGGCCGTACGGGAATTAACAGTTCATTATGGAGAGGCGCTGCTATAAGTTCTATGCGAGGCGGCGTTTTGCCGAACGTGTGATCCCCGCTGCTCACCCAGGCGATCCCCGCGTGTCTCAGCGCCTCGGCCTTGCTGCTGCGTGCTCACACCCGAGCCAGCCTGTGCTGCTCCTGCCATACAAACAGTGTGTCCTTTCCCCGTGTGGCCTTTGTTCTTTAATGCAGGCGCTTCACAGAGGTGGCACTGCTTCCCTGCAAAGAGTCGCTGTGCAAGCGGGGAGGTGCTGGTACGTGCTCACTTAGGGGTGAGAGAGTGTAAGGCTCGTGCTTGCAACCCAGCTTCGCTGGCCTCTTGCCCTGGCGCGCTCGGAGGGGCGAGACCCCGGTGTTACGGAGGATGCAGTGGTGCAGCTTGCGCCCGCCCACCCTGGAGCAGGAGGGATGCGGGCGGGAATCGGTGGTTATCCCGGCGTGCGCAGGGCTTGCTTGCTGCAAGGAGCAAGTTGCATGGGTTGGTCCCTCAAATAACGGGCTGCTGGAGCTCAGCCCAGGAGGGTGTTTCACATGGAAGTACCCCAGTGCTTAAACGTGATTGAAACCAGGCTTTTTCAGCGCGTCTGGCCGGCGTGGGGATCTGCTGGTGCCGGGAAGTTGTGAGCATGGACACAGCCTGGAGCTGTGAAGGGCAGAACGGGCTGGGGCGGCAGGGCCCAAGCGCCAGCCCTCGGGAGTTAGAGCCTTTCCACAGCCTCACTCGCTCTTTCTGAGCAGCACCCCGGCGTGGGCTGGCACAAGGGCAGCGCGCGCTGGGTGAAGCTGCTCCTCCAACAGATTGGGCTTTATGCTTTGGAAAACCAGACGCTAAATGTCAAATTCCTCACAAATACCAGGCAGCGCGTGGCTGCATTGAGCTAGCGGTGCTGGTGTGGCCTGCGGGACGGGGAGCAAAGTCGGTCCGAAATGTCAGGCCTTTGTTGCCCAAAATAGGCTTTTGTCTTCTCTTGCTGTGCACCGTGTGCTCTTTTTGCTCTTCTTCCCGCTCTCGATGTCCTCCTTCTCTTTATGGCGCAGCGTGATGGGGACGGGGCCTGGGCAGTGTGTGCCAGCACCGGTGGGGCTGCCTGCCCTGCAGGGCTCCTGTGCAGCTCTGCGGTGCTGCCGGGAGCAGCGAGCTGGCGCCGAGGGGCTTGGGGCTCTCTGCCAGCCCTGTGGTTCGGATCAGCACGCCCCTTTGAGGCTCGGTCCCCACGGATGTGCTTCACTTGGCGCTGCGAAGCCTCTTGGAGTGTGCAAGCTGGACTGCGTCTAGGTGAGGTACGCTGCGTTCCAGCTGCTCGTGAGAACAGCAGAAGACGGATAATCCGGAGTCAAACCCGTCTGGTCGCTTCGTTTCCTAATTCAGGCCCGCCTGCGGTCCCAGCAATCACAGCTCGCGAGCCGGGACCCGGCACTTGCGAAAGCTCCCATCCGTGCAGAGCCTGGATGAGACGAGGCGGCTTCCGGGGGGCTCCAGCAAGGCGGGCACAGGGCTATGCGCTATCCACCACTCCGAAGCCTCATCCCAACGTATGGCACATATGTACTTTATTTATGTACTTAAAGTGGTCGGTGACGTCGAGCCCTCAGCAGCGGCTGTCTAGAGCTTGGCCTCGTTCTCCGTTTTGTCCTTCAGGACAAAGCTTCCCGCTCTGGTCTGCCTGCGCAGGCCCGTGCCGCTGGACACTGTGGGTCCCAAACTAGGTGTTTTCTGTGGCACTTACGGCTGGGCTCTAGGAAGCGATTTGGGAAGCCTCGAGAGGTCTGACATGGCCACGGCCGCAGGCTGCAGGGAGCGGGACCGCCCTGTCCGTCGTCCTCCCCTGCGAGCGTCCAGCCTCAGCACCAGGTCGGGCCAAACACAGACACAGCTGGGGAGCTGGGGCCTCAGCACTGTCCTTCCTCGCACCCCTCCTCACGCGTTAAAGGAGATGCTCTTTGAGGCACAGAAATGCATTTAGTAGTAACTTAGCTTCTTTATTTCTTTTCTTCCTTCTCTTCTCAGAAACAGGCAGCCAATGGTTAGATCCTGGGGTTGCCATGGTGAGTTTTAAAATACACCTTTGATCATAGTCGATAGGTGCCAGCCGGCATATTAATTCCAAGCTGTCCATATGGTTCAGGGCAAAAATACCCCTTTTCTTTCTCTTTGCTTTGTGGAGGAGCGCGACGCCTGCCAGCTCGCCGCTGCTCGCTGCAGCGTGCTGCCCTGCCAGAAAGCTTGGAGAGGGCTAGGAGATGAGGAAAGCAAGGGCCCAGTGCAGAGAAACCTGAAGACCACAGTTGTGGGGTTGGGGATTTAAATGGCCTGTCCCCTTCTTCCTTGCTTTTTCAGTCTTTCTGTTGCAACAGTCACTCATGGTAGAGTGCACGTATTTGCACAAGCAATCTCACAGAAACTGGGGGTTCTCTTACGTGCACAAGTGTTTGCTGACGTGACTCATTTGCAGTAAGTGCCATTCCTACTGAGTTAGGGATTTTTGTGATTTCTCAAGTAGCGGTGGAGAAAAAATGTGTTTTGCTGCTTGGTGTTGACCCCTATAGCCCATCCAGCAGTAGGATTAGTGGAGCAATCCTTCTTGATCATCCTCCCTTTGGTGATAGCTGCAAGAAAAGGCCGTGATCGGTTGTGCTGCTTGTCCTTTTATCTCCTTGCTGGCTCCTTTCTGCACCCCTTGGCCCAGTTGTTTCCCTGCTGGCGCTTTCCCCGCGGAGGCAGACAGCCTGGAGTGGCCATGGCAGAACCGGTGCCGTGGTGATTTTGCCACGCGGGGTCTGCTTTGCGCTTTCGCCCGTGGCGCCTGGCTTGCAGGACCAGCGCTCCCAGGTGAGCGGTTTCCTGCGTGTTGCTCAAACACAGCTGCTGGCTCTTCAGCACAGGCGAGGAGGGAGATAAGGGGGAGCATTTGGCCAGCGCCTCTTCTAGGTGAAGCACTTCAGAAGAGGAGTGAGTTAAGCTTGGTGCTTTATCAATGTTTGTCTTTGGCGAGTGTGGAAAGTTCTGTGATGGCTAAATGCCTCCTACCTTTGGAAATATTTTGCTGGCCCGTGTGGTTTTATGCAAAAATACTTGAGAAGTCAAGTGACAGGGAATGCGGTACTGAGTTATTTTCTGTGATTTATGGTCCAATTTATGTGGTAAGGCAGCCTACGTAACCTGAGAAAACAGCGCGAGTGCCTGTGAGAGGAGGGATCGGGTAGCGTTCTGCTGTGGGGTTGCAGGGCTCAATCAGCTATTAGGGAAGTACAGCTTACAAAGAGCCTGATTAAAGAGTTTGGAGTCTTATGTCAGTGCTACTAGAATGTTCAAGATGAAGTTTGCAATTTCACTCTAATCCTTTTGGGTTTATTTTTCATTTTTGTTGGCTTATTTCTCTACCAAACAATTGCCTGCTGCAACTATTTGCTATAGGACTTGGCTTATCCAGGATGCTGTTGCTGTCTATATTGAATATGGTTATTTACTTGTACAATAATATCCAGACCTTTGGATCTGGGATCAAAGCCTCTTTGTACTAGATATTACAGAGACCTAGTTTATGAAAAATACCAGTATTCACTGTCCCAGGAATGCATGGTGTTACCTTATGATAACAGAAGTGAAGGAGCAAGGTGGAGGGAAAGCATTCGCCTGCTGTGTGATAAGCAGCAGTCATTGCACGCCAGCTTCTCGTTTTGAAATGACAGAGGTTTGCACCTGCAAAGAAAAAAAAAATTAAAGTGGGTCAAAAATGTTGTTCTTCCCAGGAAACCATCGTTCATCAAAGTGTTTTCATTTTGTTGCTGCTGCAAAGCACTTGCAGTGTTTTCTTTTTGAGCTTGGGATGGGTTTTGCTGCCATTGGCAGGACTACAGCCAACTCTGCCGATCAGTGGGCGCGAGAGGCTGCTATAAACAGGAATTGGGAAATCCCAGATAAGAAGTTCACCTGGCAAACCTGAGTTAAGTGTGTGCAGCTTTGGAATTAAATCTTGGCCTGAGCCTCTGGTATCTCCTTGTCTGGGTCCAGGTCCCAACAGCTTCCACATTTCACAGAATCCTGAGTGCCTGGGGCGGAAAGGGGCCTCTGGAGACCGTCCAGCCCAGGCACCCTGCGCAGGCAGGGTCACCAACCGGGTGTTCGGTAGCCTCGGTGTGCGGGTGTGTGTATTTGTCACTCTTTTCCTGCCTGTCCCCGCCGTGGCCGCGTCTTCCCGCTCCGCGCGGCACCGCACTCCCCTGGCCATGTTGCCTGGCCACGTTGCTCTGGGCTGGCTTCGTCTCGGAGCTGTGCCAGGGCGAGCAGGCACAGCCAAGCTGAGGGCTCTCCGCCTTTCAGTGGAGCAGACGGTCTCCAGCGGGTGGGTTTTTCTTCTTTTTTTTTTTTTAGGGTAGCTCTTGTGAATAGCTGATAGAGGCAGAGACAATTTGGCCGCACGCTAGCCAGCGCAGGCCCTGCCAGCCGGGCACTTGGCTCTTCATCCTTATGTCTCCATTATGTGCCATGGCGATGGCCTCGGTGCCAGGGCAGCCTGGGGAGGCTGGCGCGGGGCTGGTGGGGCTTGTGTATCTCGAGGCACCACGTCGTCCCATCCCGCCCGAATCGAGTGCCGTGCGCAGCTTCCGCACTGGCCTCCTCCAGCAGCCCTTGCACCAGACCTCCAACAGCGACGTGTCTGGGCTCTTTTTGTCTTCATAGTCCTTGTGAAATGCTGGTGCAGATGAGTTTTGGCTCAGCCTGGTGCAGAAAGATGTGTCCTGAGCAGAAGGTGGGCAGAGCCAAGAGCACTGCTCTGGTTTCAGAACGATACCTCTGCGGGGAGCACAGCCAGAAGTGTTGCGTTACGTAGCCTTCATCTGCTCTGAATAGCAGAACAGGAGCTGGGGCGTTTTGAGTGTCGGGAGCTATTCCTGGTGTGTTTGCAGAAGCTGAGGAGCAAGAGGGAAGGGGCTGAGGAGGCTGGTGAGAAGCTTAACATGGCATGTAACAAACTGCACATCTGCCTCTGGAAGGCAGATGTCACCTTCTGTGTGTTTCTTATTTGCTTTGTTTTATTTTAAAAGCATGCTCATAATTAGATGCTTAATTTAGTCTTTTATATCCTCAGGTTTAACATCCCAAGTTTAGGTGAATTCTCAGCTCTCTGCAGTCAACTGGAAACCCAGTCTGCAAGGTAGCCTGTAAGCTTGCAGGTACTTGGTTTTGTGTTGCCTCTGCAGGATTTGGAATCAGTAATAGCACTTAGCAGTGTGTACTGTATTGTTAAAACTTTAAAAGCCCTGTTAGGAAGAAATCCCAACTGCATGTTCTGGTTAGCAGGTAAGCGTTATCCTGCAGCCTTTGTATGTGGCACACCTGCATTTGGTGTGTGTGGCTTTATTCTTGCGACAGTTCTTTATGTGGCTTTCTGAACGCACGAGCTTAGCCAGAACATAATGAAATATGCTGTGGATCTTGCCTCACAGGCTGAGGATCTGTGGGAGGAAGATGCTAGCAGCTACTTGAATGATATCCAGCTTTGCATACAAGTCTTGGGTGGAATTAAACTGTGGTAAAATGAGCTGCTGCCTCAGGAGAGTAGCAGCTGGGGCCGCCGCCTCCTGTGCCTTCATTTCTGAATTTTTTGCATCATAATGTTTCTTTTTATGGACTTAGTCAGCAGGGCAGGGGAGGGAGGCGAGGATGCCTGTAGGGCTTGGGGGCTCGCTCTTGGGGTTACCCCTGGTGCAGTGGGTTGCAAGTGTGGCTGGTTTGTCCTTACCAGTGATGTGCAGCACCCTTCATTTGAAGGGCCCTCAGGATGGGGCAGGATGGCCAAGGCACTGGGGACCCAGAGACGCTGTCCTCGGATTTTCATGTGCTTCCCTGAGGTATAGAGGTTGTGGGGCCATTTGCTGGTCTCCAGGGCTCTCCGGAGGGTAATTCTGAGCTGGTACCTGGGAAAAAGTCAGATAAATATGGCCATAAATATGTAATATCTCAGCCACTAGCTCCATCGCCAGCTGAACGCAGCAGGAACCCAAGAACCAGCCTTTTCTCTGTTTCAGGATCAAGTACCCACTTCACTTGTGTTTGTATCCTCAGTTCATTAAAATTAAAGCTATTCTCAGAGACCTCAGTGATCCATTAAGCGAACAAGCTGGTCCTGATTTTCATTTCTGTGGCTGGAGTTTAGTGTTGCACAAGCCCTAGTGCCCAGGAGCCCTCAGACATGTCTGCAAGTGCCTCCCGTGGGGCTCGTGGTACTTGAGCCCCGATCCCATTATTGCTAGGGGGGCCCCGTGGTTGCCTGCCTCGTTAAACCTGCTGCGGTGTCTAGTAGTGGGACAGCCCACCTCCAAATTACAAAAGGAGGCAAAAGCTCATCAGGCAGCATAAACGGTGATAACTTCAGCAAATGCCTTCTCTGCAAGGAGTTGGATACTTGAAGTGTCTTGTCAAATTGGTAATAATGATCAGCAATTCGTGAGCGTCCTCCGCGAAGGAACAGATTTCTGATGGAAAATGCAATTAAGTGCAGCTACCTTCTGGGCTGAGCTAGTGCAGACTCTTCCCATGACTGTGTTGGTTAAGTATTAGACCTGCAAGTCATGTTTAATGAACTATCTGCTTGCAGACCAGCAGGGAATCTGCAGTGAAGTTAGGCAGTTTGATCAGCATTTCTATTAAACACCTACTGCAGCTTTCAAATACCCTGGTCAAAGCTGTGATTTTCCCCGTGGTCGAAATAGGATAAACCAGGAGATGAGCACAGCTCTGCGGCAGCTGCTGTTCCCGTGCAACTGCTCCTGCTCTTTGCCCAGGTAGCGACTGCAGAATCAGCACGGCCCCTTCCCTGACACAACATACGGAAACGCTTCAGCCCCACTGCCTGCCTACATCTGTGACTTGTGCCCCTCAGATATGAGGGAGAGACCTAAATCAAAGGCGAAACGCCTGTAATTTTATGTAGGAAGAGCTTCAGTGTAGGAATCCTCCTGCCTTGCTGCAGGAGTTGTCATTAATAGGGGCTGTGTGCTGCAGTGTTTGAGGTGTGAGGCATCCATGGATGTACTGCAAGGATACAACGTCCTGCCTGCTCTTTTCCTAATAATCCCTACTGTTTGATTTTCATGATTTTGTCAGGCTTTGCAAAGAACTGTTTGTTGTAACCCCAATGCTTCCCTCTAGGAGCTGGGAGCCCATCGTTGCATACGCGAAGTTGAACATTTTTTCCCCATGCATCGCTTTTCATTAGTGTTCAGCGTGCACTGTGCTTTATTGCCCCCCTGCTCAGTGAGGCAGGGCCCTGCTGCGGCCCGTCGAGGGCAGCCGGTGTCCGCGCTCCCCTGAGCACCGGCACAGACAGCCCTGACGCCGGCGCCTGGCCTCGCTGAGACCCCCTTCCCCTGCACCTGAGCCCCTGCGGCCGTTTCCGTCTGCCAAACAGGTGCTTGTCTATCCAAGGACCTCGCTGCTTGTCCTGTGGCTTCTGCCTCTGCGAGCCTGGGGCGCGGGACGGTGTCACCTGCCGTTTGGAGGCCTCCTGGGAGCGGGGTGGCCCCAGGCCGTGGCTGTTGCTTGCTCCGGGGGGCCTGGCAGGCAGGACTCCCCTCAGAGCGGCTGCCCTGGCCCTGCTGAGAGGTGCCCGTGGGGCGGGCGCCCCTTGCTGCCGCCCTTTACAATCTGCACAGGGCTGCTGCGCGCCTGTGGTTCCCCAGACCTTCCCCATTCTTTTTTGGAAGGTTGTTTTCATACTTGCCCTTTCCCAGTAATCTGGCTATTTCAGCAGTGAGTTCTCCTGAACTTGACTGATGTCATCTAGTCCTGCTGGTTTGTTGCTGTTCGCTTTGCTTATTTGTGCCAGAAGCCCTTCTGTCATCATTTAAATTTCAGGCAGATCCTGATTCTGCTTTGGAGATCTCCCCAGTTTCTGTTTGCATTTCTGTTGCAATGAGATTTACATAGGTACTAACATTTTTCTTCATTAGCTACATGAAACACTTTTCTAGATTAATTCCTGCTATAAGGAATATCAAGAGACTAGCTGTGCCTTTTTCTTCATTTGTCATGGTTAATCTTCAAGTCATTCCAGTCCTCCTTAAAATAAGAAAAATGCAGCTGACTTGCACGTGGGAAGTTCTTTGTTGCTGTGGCAAGACAAAGGAATCTTAAAATGAGGAAAACAACATTTGTGTTTCTTTATGCTGCCAGGTCAGTGGAAAGCCATTGTTGCTGTAAATGAGAATTATGCCCTGTAGTTTTCTTCTGCCTCGCTAGGCAAAGACTATTTTAATACAGATATACAGTACTTAATGCTCATAAAAGTCATTTCATTGCTGTAAATCTTAATGGTCACAATTAAAGGAAAATTAAATGCTGCTGTTCCCATATGCATGTCAGTTCATCTGGGTATGATTCATTCCTCTTGTGTCTCCCCAGCTCCAGCCAGTCCAACCATCTATCTTGTGGGTACAACGGGCTGACCCTGGTGCATGCAGGCGCACGGCTCCTGCTGCTGCTCCGAGGACAGTTTACAGCTTCCCGCATTAGTGTCCCTGCGCCTGCCAGCACCGCCTTTCCCCTGGAGCCGTGCAGAAATGCAGATGCTTAACCTGGCGCTCTCAACTTCCAGGAGCAGGCGAATCTGTTAAGTTTTACACTGGAACTAAACTTTTCCCCACCTCATCTGTTTTGATGCTGAATCCTCTTGTTCACTTGTGCCTTGGTCTCATGTCCATTAAAACTAGTGACTCTTTTTCCAGTATTGCACAATCTGTTCTATAATCTTAAGATCCAGCAAGGTAAGAGGTAAGATGCCTACTGATATTAAAAGATTTAGGCCAGATCCTTTTGACTACTTCATTTTAATTGCCTGGGGAAAGCTCTATATAAAGGAAATCCCTGGTAACTTCCCTGAAGTCCCTTTTGCTTTTAGAGATCATTCCACTGTTGTAGTCAGGTCATCATCAAGCTGGAAAATGTGGTGTTAGCTGCGGGGTTGTTAGTTCAGATGTTTATTAGCACGGCAGAGCTCCTGGCGATTCATGCTCATAAAGCTTGGCAGGAGGCATCTGAAGGAAAGGTAGATGCTCTCCCCTGTGCTTACGAACAGAAAGGAAGATACCCGATTAAAGTTGTGGACTTTCCTGTTCAGTGTAGCATTACTCTTCATAACAGATGATAAACTGAGTAGGAAAGGCCCAGACTCTATTTGGTCCAGAAGAAGCCCATCTTACCAGCATGGATGGGAAGCCTGAAAATATTCAGTATTTGGGACGTTGCAGGAAGACCCACTGAAGGGGAAGTTGTTTCAGTGCTAGAAAAGGTGCCTAATAATTACGTAGGAGTCTGTAAACCCTACAAGCTGAAGGCTGATGTTGATGACCCTTCTGTGCTCTGTTCAAGCAAGCAGTCCTGCTCAGCTTGGGGTACGTGCTTAAGTTTAGTGTGTGTTAGTAAGTTTGTGTGTGTGTGTATACACACACACACTATATATATATATATATATTTACAGTCTATATAGAGAGACTATATAGATATAGTCTCTACTTGTCTATGCCCTGCCGACCCTTTACACATAGGTAGGTACTTCAGTGTGTTGCTGAACGGGAGTGCCTGAGCTCTGTCTTGAATATTTTGCTGATCTGTTGCCCTAGAAAGGTGGTATAAATAGTCTGTGTAATTCCTGAGCGAAATGCTGCAGTGAAGACTTCAGAACAAGACGTGTCTTTCAGTCCTTTTATGTGAACAGCTACATGATTGGGTTGGTTTGTTTGTTTCTCAAAGCTAGCAGACGTTCTGTCACATTACTCCCGTGTTGTGTTAATTCAAGTTTTTAGGTCAGAGATGTTTTTGGAGACTATATTCTTGTTGAAGTCAAATAAAAGGTTCTCATCTATCTTTAGACAGCTCAAAAATAGCATATATTTATTTTCAGCTGAGAACATAATTTCAGCCAGTTTCAAGCTATTGATGTCAAGATTTACTCCCCCATTTTCCTGTCTCCATTTGATCATATCTAACTGCAGAGTCATGATTTTTCTCCTCAGACCTGAGCCTTCAGGATTCTGTCTTCTCGTTTTCAGTTTGACAGCTACATCAGGAATTTTGTCCTGAAATCCAGACTCCAAATATCTGGCTGGTCTCCCTTCTCTAAGTGCAGGTTATTTCTTGGGAGATCCAATGCGTAGACTGAGCTCTGGGCATGAGCCAGAAGAGATGCATAGGTGTGGACTTTGGTCAAGACTTTTCGAATGTCTGTCCTGAACAGGTTATCTGAAATCTTTGACAAGCTGCTTGAAGTGTTCGAGAGGAGCCTGACTTGCAGGCTGTTGCTGCTGTTGCAGTCTCTCCACTTGAATATCTGGAGTTGCTCATTGCTTTTTATCACAATTTAACAAAAAAAAAGGCTCTTTTTTTTCCCCGCAACCAAGGAGTATGACTCGTAAATAGTCCTGGGCCTTGGACAGGGGTGGGAAGTTGAGCAGGGTGTGCACCAGGCTGGCCATAAGCCTAAAGATAGTTACCAGGCATAAAAATAGTCTTGGCTGCTTTGATGTATGATATTTTGGGGCAAACCTTGAGCCTCTCTCTCTCATGAAATTCAGTAGCTGGCATTAATCATCATGTGTACAGTTTGCAGCTGCAGTTTGGATGGCTCTGAAATGAGCCCTTGAAAATGCCCTCAAAGGGAGGGTGTGGGCAAGCATGAATCACCTCCGATCCTCTGAACTCTCCCGCCAGGCTGATGAAAATAGTGATTGGTGTTTTCTTTTACATAGTGCAGTCGCCTTCCTGAGTGTTTGTTTTCTGGATGCTGATGGATGAGCTGGGCAGACTCTTGCTGCTGCATCCATGGAAAGGGGCTGCTCCTGCTGCCGGCTCCCGTCCCTTTCCTGGGAGGATTGGACTCGGGATAGAAGTGCGGAGGGAAATGCTGCATTTCATACCAGAGCTAAAGCACACATCTCAGCCTGCAAGTGCTTCTTAAGCTGCCACGAGAAGATTCTTCAGAGCTGGTCTGGCCATGCCCCTGTTCAAGACAGAGCCGTGCTCTATGTCCATCCCTGCAAGCTTCAGCAGTTGCTGTAACATAGAAAAGGGTTTATTTGATACGTTTACAGTGTTCATACAGTTTACAGTGGCGGGGGAAAGGGGAAGAGCCTGGTTCTGGAGACCGCCTGCCTACGCTTCCCCCAACTGCTTCCTGGACCGTCTACAACCTGGCCAGGCCCCAGTGCTGAGTCCTTTCCTTGAACTAACTGCTGTCTCCGTTGCTCCTTGAGACGCACGCGGTGGCAGACCTCCCTTCCCCTTCTCCCCAGCTTGCCTTTTCTGATCCTTTATACCATGTAATTTGGCAGGAATTTCTCGCAACGCTGTTTTCCCCCCTACCCTGTCTTTCAAGGGGAAGAACAGATAGTTTTTGGACTGAGTTCCCACCCACTTATGGCACAGGAAAGTTTTATTCAGCTCTTTTTGGCCGAGAAAAATGAGATCTCCTGCATGAGTTCAAGCTGTGTAAGTTTAAAGGGACTGGGAAGCAGCCTCACTCTCTTGTCTCAGACGGGTATTTTGCTAAATCATGGTTTTCTTACTCCTATTTTTTCAGACCTGGTGTACCCGATGTTGCCCATCAGGTCCCGCTTCTGAGAAATGAAGGGATTATGGAGATGTGCTGTCAACACTGAAACATCTCGAGTCTCCCAACTCTCCTGCTTGAAAAACAGGATGCAAATATAAAGAACAGAAACGCATTATTTTAAAATCTCATGATTCTTTTTTTGTCCTTTGGGACAGCCTCCCGAGTGTCAGACTGGGCTCCCACGTGTGCAGCCGCGCTGGCCGCGCCGCGAGCGTGTGGCAGGCACGCGGCATCACGCCGAACGACACGCGGGCGGCCCTGTGGCTACTCATCCTCCTCGGCGAGGAGGACGCCCTGCTGCCTGGCGCCGCACAGCTTGCAAGTTCCTGGGATGCTCCCAGCGGGAACAGCGCGAGCCCGACGGCTCTGGCTCCTCTCCCGCTGCCACCCAGGAAACTGCACCGATATCAAAAGTGATATTTACCCCTAGTCCTTGATGTGCTGGTCCCGCTTCAAGGTGGCAGGAACTTCTCCAGACAGCTTGCAAGTTCTTTTGTGTGCCGAATGGGAAAGCATTAACTGGGGGTAGGATTTTTAGATGTAAAAGCTCGAAATTATCCCAGTCATCAGGCACAGGAACCTTATTATGTGTGTTGGGGGGTGTTGCAGGGTAATGAACCAGGCACCACTTGGCTTCTTGAATCAGAATGCCCAGGAGAAACTGTCCTGCTGCTTCTCATCAGGACCATGCTGGTGGAGGAGCCGAGTGCTCTGTGGCCTTTGCAGATGGCGGCAGCAGCACAAATCATGGCCTGGAGGGCAGCAATTGTGGCCGCATTCTTCCTTTACTGCTTCTCTCGGCATCATTTTTCATGTCACAGACCTGGCTTTTATCCAACATCTGTGTTCTTCTCTGCTCATGCTTCTGCTCATGAACCTTGACTTGGTCTTTCCTTTATCCTGTCCTCATCTTTATCCTTATTTTTCTCAGAATATGTAATAAAACAACCTTTTGGTACAATTAAAATGGCAGGACCAAGTTATCTTTTATAAGAGATGGCTGTTTACCAGGTGAGACACAGACTGGGTAACGAGTTGGGCTGATGTCCCAATGATCCCACCTCCCCATCCCTGCCCTGGTGAGTCCCAAGAGCAGGATCTGAGGCATCTGTGGGGTTTGTACGAGAACTGCTTCTGGGGATACAGCTCCAGGGAGAGCCTGCGCTCGGCTGATACCTTGGGGTTTATTTCTGAACAGAGCTCAGGAGCGAGGAGTAGTGGAGGAGAGAGGCTGAGAGTTTTAGACTGGTAGAAGCACAGATATGAAGTCACTTTCCCAAAGAGAAGGTGAACTCTGGAAAATGCACAGTTCTCTGAGGCTTTGTGAAGGTTTGGTTAAATATTCATTTAAACTTGACCGTCAAAGCTTTCTTATACTATGAAAACCTCATTTTTTTTTCTAGATAGTTAGCACCAAGAGGAGACTAAAAGATCTGATTTGTGTGTAAATAACTGTCTCCACATTTATGCTGATGTGATCTTAGCAGACAAACATCTTTCTGTGTGCATTAAATACAGTGTAAGCTAAACTGAAGAAAATGCATTTCAGCCACAGATTAAAAATAAGCAGCGCATTTTAGGGTTTGGAGGAGGATATTTCTGGTCACAGTCTAACAGGCAGATATGTCTTGGTGGCCTTTTTTGGCTTCTGCCAAAAGATGATGGCAGATCTGACGGCAGTTTTAGGGTCCTGATGCTTTAAACATTTCTGTGTTTGCTAAGCACTGCAGTTTTGCATTGCTTCTGCTTTCCAGGGCACTCTTCGTGCAAGTGCCATGCACTGGGACTTCATACTGCTATTTGCAGGATTGAGAGCTGAAATCACTTCCAAATTATTATGAGACTCTACTGCTGCAGCTGTGCTGGGGTCAGCTTCTGGTGGCTGCTGTGGTGCTGTGGCTGAGCTGCTCCTCAGATACATGCCCTGTCTCCAGCTGTGCACGATCTTGGCAAGAAGGAGGGAGATGCAGTGCACTGCAGCTGACCTATACGTGCAGGTCACAGAGCGTGCTGGGAGTGCTGCCTTGGGGCTAGGGTAAGGCACAGACTGTTGTGGCAAGCAGGCGATTTCAGGATAGTGACAGTCATGGCAAATATCACTTTAATAACCCTGGGGAGGTCATTGGTTCAGCTGCCCTCTCGTCGTGGCCACCTCTGAGATCTTTGCTGTATTCTCTGCTATGCTAATTTGCCTTTCTATTGCAACAAAGCTGAAGGGCCTACGATGTTAGCCTGTTTTGGCAGGAGATGCGGAAAAAAACATAGAGAAAACGGGGATCCCCAAATGCTGCCAGTTCTTTGCTGCTGGCGAGTCTGCCTCGGTCCAGCTGCTGCGTTCTGAGGCAACAACAGGCATCTGATCCTTAGTGACCTCTCTATTATCGTCGTGTGAGCAGCTTTCCTCGCCAGCGAGCGCAACGGGTCTGCCAAGAGTTGTCACGGGCTGCCTTTGCGCTACGCTCCCAGATACGGGCCGGGGACAAAGAAACCATCTTGTACCTCCTAACGTGCAGGTCACGCACGCTCATCAGTTCCGTTTGCATCCTCTTCCTTAGTAGCACCTTTTGCAGGGACAGATTTTTTCCTGGAGCTGTGCTTCGTGGGCAGAGCTGCGCTGAGCCAGACCTGAAGTTTCCTTGAGCTGAGCATGAGTCACGCGAGGCAAATCAGCTGCTATTCTGAGTGACTCCTTCCTCTTGCGCTTCATCCAAACCAAATCAGAAAGCCACATAGTCACCTGGAAAGACTACGCTTGCAGTCACGAAGCAAGCAGGGCACCAGGAGGGGTCTGTTTTAGTCGTTTTCATGCGGTGCTCGGGGGGAGGATGCACCGAGCAAGGCATCTGCAGCAGCAGGCGTTGGCGAGGCTCGCGTGGGGGTTTCCTAACGCGTGTGCGGGTGTGGCTGCTCAGCACCGGCTGTCCTGACGTTTACCTGGGACTGTTTTCCAGAGGAAATGTAGCCCGGGCCCGTGATGTGCCTGCCGGGAGGTGCCTCGTGTCGCAGCATGGCCCTGCCCCAGGCAGCACGACGTTCGCGTGCAGAAGACAGAGCACAGGGCTGGGGGGTGGTGGGTGACCTGCGTGAGAGGGAGCAGCGACGTCTGGCACCCAAAGACGTCTGAGGAAGCACATGGGGCTCCCAAAGCTGGCCTGCTCACCCCGAGAGCTCCACAGCAGCAGTGTCCTCACAGCAGTGGTTTCAGTAGGAATGTAGGAAGCCTGTCCGGAGCCCGCTCCACTCGATGTGTCCCGGGAGTGCTTGGGTGTGTGTTTGGGAGCGCAGCATGTCCTTGCGTGCAGTAAGAAGTACCGCAGCAGGAGGTAGTGTCTGCCGCACGCTAGTGTGGCTGCGTCGGGGGTTTTCCCTTCGGTCTGTCTTGGTTCAGGGAGTCATTCTGCAGTCGTGTGGCAGCAAAACCTCTCCTTGGCCTCCTCTCGCCACGGCAGTTGGTGTGGGGAGGTTTCGTTAGCGCATGGCTTTGTTTGCGGAAGTCCGGCAGAAATTTCCATGGTTGTTACAAAGGTAATCTGGGATTCCTTCTGCTTGCCAAACTGGAGGTATTCCCTTAGGCCCGTGTGAAGGCCTGTATCAAATTGTACAGGATCTGGGATTTATTTCATAAATTACCTACGTGGTACCTCCTGATGAAGCTAACCCGGCAGATTTACGTGTGTTCCTCCGCCCTGACGTTGTGCTCAGGTGTCAGCGGGTGCTGCTGCCCTGCAGGCAGGGTCTGAGCCCCCGAGACGCCTGAGGAAGCCTTTCTGGCCCCTTGTGCCCAGCTGGCATTGCACATAGGGCAGCTCCTCTCCAGCGTCGCGGGGCTCTTCCCACTTTGCAGCAGCGGTAACGGCTTGTGGGGAGCCGGGGAAGATGCTGCGAGGGAGAAGGGATTAATTTTCTGCTGCCCTTTCCATCTTTGCCAGGAACCTCTGCGTCTCAGGAAGTGCGCTGGAAACAAAAGCCTCTCTTTTTTCATTGTTCTGGGAGAGCTTTTGTGTACAAAACAGCAGTACCTTTTGCAGCAATTTTTCACATCTGACAGTGCGCAGGAACTGTTTGTTTAGGTTAGTGATTTTATACGAGGCAAGGCTGTAGGAATGTCAGCTTAGCTTCCAAAGTGCCAGCTTTTTCGCTTGAGAGTCTGCACTTTGCAGAACTGTTGGTGCATTTGGGAACTGCCTATTAGTTTGGGGTATTTTTGAATAAATAATGGCCTACCAGCTCTTTGTGAGACATGGTTACTCTTTGTAAATTTTGCATATTCTTTGACTTGTTTATGCATTTTGAAAGCCAGCTTATGCAGCTCACATAGAGGGTGCAGTTCATGTTTGTTGCAGTCTGTTAGATGTGCTGAAAATAGCTCTGTGCTTTGTTGCATGAGCTACTTCCCCCTGGTCAGACCTGGTGTCTCTGGACCAGCAGAGTTCTCCTTGCTCAACAGCAGTGCTTCTGGTTTGCTTCTCTTGCGTAGCCTGGTGCCAAGGGCTGTTTTGCTTTTGGACCTTCCTCTCGCTACTGTTCCAAGCTGGCAAGATGCTTGTTTGTGAAACCGAGAGCTTGACTATCTGGCTGTTACCAAAATGCCACAGATCTGTTTAGGAGTGTGTGTTGCAAGAGTTGGAAATGTAACAAGGCTTCTTAGCCCGTGGAGTCCCTTTCCTCATGAATATAGGACAGATTCCAGTAAGGGTTTCTCTCAGCAGTAAAGCGAAATAGTAATGAATATGGCCAAAAAATCTGTGCATAACTTTTGGATTTGGAGAAAATGTGGTAAGATAAGTATTTGTTTGTTTTTCAAGCAAGAAAATGATGCTTTTCCCCATTTTTGTGTTAATAAACATAGGGCTGCTCATTGTGTGCATGGGAGAACAGTGAAGCGAACGTGCTCGACAGCTTGCAGCCTGGTGGTGACCCGTGCAGGGGAAGCTCGCAGCACCAGGACCCTCTTTTGCAAACACTTGCACACTTGAGTAATTGCTCTGTTGCTCCGTTCTGCACAAAAACACTTGAGTTTCTCTTTTATAACATGGCAAGAGGTTAGTTTGAAAGACAGCATGAGGGGACTCTCACCCCCATCTAGGACATGGTCTGAAGAAGATTCTTTCCTGTTATTTAACATTATTCCTGTAGGACCCATGTGAACAGAGAGAACTTCATATATGCGGAGACCTACATACATATAATACATAAATAATGCGTTAGATACAGATATAGGTATAGACAGTGATGAGACTTGGAGGAAGGACTCTAGAAGAGAAATTATTCTTCAGCGTGAAGCCAGGAATGAAGAAAAGCTTGGAGATTAGCCCAGTTTAATGAATTCATTTCTGTATACTTTCTTAAAATGCCATACCCTCAAAGTCACCAACTCTCCTGCAGCCAGAGCAGGGAGAGAGCACAAGGCAAATGCGTTTCATAGATGCAGGCAGTTCGGATGATGGGATCCCCATGTGCTGGCGTTGTTATGGTTCTGCTCTTGCTTAACTTCCTGTGTTTACTTGCCTGACTCTGTTACAGTTAATTACACCACAGAGAGATCCAAGTTCTTTTTTCTAGATCTTATCCAGCCCCGGAGCTGCTGATAGCCTGTTTAAGGGTTTATTTGTTTCCCTTTCACTGAATGAGGGCAAGCTGAAAGCTTCCTCCTAAGGGTCCCTTTGCAAAATGTCGATGTGACCCTTTTTAGGACCCAAAGCTGGTCTTTGCACTGATTGATCCTCTAGGCTCTGTGCCCATAGGTGCCCAATCTGGATGCTGCAATGGAAAGCAGTGGGAGAAGGTAATTAGAGGGAGATTTAATGTGGTCCACCAGGCATCAGCTAGCCTGAGTTTGCAGCTGCAGATGGGAGTGCATTACCGTCCAGCCTGATGGATCAATGACTCTAATTTTGCAGCTCTGTGCCCGTGCAGAGAGGCAGATGACAGCGGTAAGGAGTGGAGTACTCGATTTATTGGCAGATGGGGTGTAATATTTGGAGCAGCGGCACAAGCTTTTTCCCTTTCCTGCCTTGTCAGGTGGCCCATACCTGGACGGGAGGAATCGCCCGCTGCCAGTGAAGCTGGGTGCAGCTGCAGGGTCCCAGGCTGCTTTGGGAATGTGCAGGAAGGTGGCCTGAGAGCCCTCAGCCCTGCCAAATCCCACCTCCTTTTCAAAGGAACAGCTCTACGCTGTGCTTGTAAGTCTCTGCTCCCAAATGGGGAGGCTCAATACTGGCGGTTTACAAGCAAAAGTCTCTGTAACTTCTGGCTTGCAAAAACATGTGCCACTCACATAGAAAATTCATTGAAAATCTTTGGCTGAAATATCCTTTAAACAAATCCTGAGGTATAGCCGAGATGGCAGACTTCAGGAAAGGCCCTTGGCGATGCCTCTGTCACGTAGGGTTTGACAACAGAATAAAGCTGGGAAATGCAGGGCAGAGCTGCTGGCAAACCTTAGCTTGCCTTTGCTTGGAAAGCCCACTATGTTTGGAAAACGATGTGAGAAAACCTGCCAGGCCGTCCAAGTGCAGCACACATCTCAGAACAGGGCATTCCTCTTCCAGAGGAAGAGCTTCTGCACTGCGTTGTCAGCTCCGTCGTAGCTCCCTGCGCCGACAGGTCTGACTGTGCCGGGGCTGCTTGTGAGATCCGAAACCCGATTTGTTTATATGCATTTGTTAATAAGTTGACCAGCAGGCGAGTGAAAGTCTCCACCCTCTGTGTTCCTGCAATTAAACATGGAAGAGAAAGAAGAAATTAGATTTCTTTTCCTTTTCCTTTTTTTTTTTTTTTTTTTAACTCCCAGTCCAGTGCTGCATCCCCAGGATCGTCAGATCTGCATGACTAAATGACGAGATGCTACCCACGTGGTCACTTAGACGTTTGGAGTCAGCCCTGAGCAAGCCAGCTCACTCTTTGCAGTCCCTCTTTTAGGATGTTCTGGTGTGGAGAGTGCTGTGGTGCTAAGAACAAACTTGGAGAGAAGCAGAAGTGGGAGATGTTTTCTCCTTACATTAGAAAGTTGTTTCCTTTTTTTTGTTTTTTTTTTTTTGTTTTGTTTTTTTGAGCTCATCTTACTTCTGGAAACATCAGTGCTATGGTGCTGGCAAGAAATTTGGGGAGTGTTGCTGGTTTTCAGCCAAGCTTTTCAAATGCTTCCTTTTTACTGGATAGTAATTGTCTAACAGTAGATACAGTAAGAGTAAAAGAAGCAGGGAAAAAAGGTTATTCCCTCCAAGTGCTGGCATTAATCACTTCCATGGGCCACCTAAGAGTGCTGTGAAGCTCGGGGGCATTTACATAGAGCCCTTCTCCTGCTTTTGGAGTTCCCGGGGCTGCGTCCGTGAGTGGGCAGCTCGGGACGGACCCGCTTGCTGCGTGGTCTGAGGACACTGGGATGTGTCAGCTCCAAGGTGGGTGGTTTCCAGAGATGAGTCCGTGTTTTCCGCTGTGCCAGGGTGTTTCTGGCGGGATCCCCGCGTGCACTTGGGCAATACCTGCAGAAGGCTCTGCCTGGTGAATGAACCTTGGCTTCAGCAGAGCAACTGTGGCAGCCGGGAGCCCCCTCGGCCCTGAGCCTGGCTTGTGCTCAGGCTGTCCTGAACAGGATACCCAGGTGCACCCCCTGCTCCTGTTTTTTACCCAGGAGGGTCAGAGCCCGGATGCTTTGTGAAAGTGTTGATCTGTTGACCCTGACAAGTTTTGCTGCTTTTGCTGAAAGGCAGTGTCTACTGAAAGCTAAATGATAGGCTGCTGGGCTGCCTCTGTAGTCGCCAATGCTGCTTCTCTTTGAAAAACCTCATTTATGATTATTGCTTAACTCAACAAAGAGGTCTAGTTTTGCTAGCTCCTGCAATGTTGAATTGAACTGAGTGGTCTGATCTTTTTATATTTTTTTTTCTTTCCTTTTTGCTACAAGGAATGTTGCTGTGAAATTTTATTCTGATTTGACAAAAGCGAGCTTGGTGTAGAAACACGATGAGATGCCAAGAAGATGTGGCATTTTTTTTGAAGCTGGAGTTGTGGTCTGAGGGCACGTCTCTCAAGGACGGCGCAAATCCTCGCAGGGGTTTCACTGAAGCCCACTTGCTTGTCCTGCTGCTGCCCGTCCGTGGATCAGAGTGGAGCTGCTGCCTGCCAAGTAGCTGAGGGTGCCCGTGCGGTGCTCCCGGGGGCACCAGCGTGGTGAGAACCGCAGCCGCCCCGGGAGGGCGGTGAGGGCCAAGGGCTTCACGAGCATGGAGCAAGAGAGGAGGTCTCTGACTTTGCTTTTGCATGGCTGGATTCCAAGTGGAAGGCTGATGCATCAGGCATCTAGTGTGCAACCTTAGGGTCCGGGCTGCATTTTAAGGTAAAATACACAACACTTTTCTATGTAAAAGGCCACAGTGAGAACAGGAGTGCTGAAAGAAATGAGTCTATTTGCTTTCTGAGGACGTTCCTTTCCAGTTCGGTGAAACTCTATCCTCCTGCAGCTCCAATCAATAAACGCATCTTTAAGCAATTACAGCTAATGCAAATTAAGTGCAATGGGCAGTTTAATGTAAATGCCCAGTACATCTGTCTAGTCAGCACTGTCTGGACTGAAAGAAGGGGCCATTGAAGAGGTTATTGACTGAGCCTGCAGTACATGGCTTTCCAAGTGCACATGAGTACTGAAATCATGGTATCAAAACAGCTTCTCTCTAATATCTTCTGTGATAGGAAGACACCAAATCTTGAGCAGTGCAAGCAAAGCTTTCTTGAGCCATTTCATCCTTGGTGGTCCTGCTTCTTACCCAGAGTCCTCTGCACAGAAATCCTTGTCCCTAAACATGTTGGGCCCAAGCACTCAGAAAAATAATGTTCTCTCTGTCCCTCTTGCTGACCTTTTCCCACGGTGTGTGTGTAAAACTTGCAGATAAAAATGCCTAAAGTACTTTAACTGATGAGGGACTTAAACAGAGATGTCGAATGATTCCAGTCCTGTTCTTCATAGAGCAAAATCTCTCCTGTGCTTTTCTTCTCCCAGGCAGCTTTGCAGCTTGCCTTCCAGCAAAGGCCTCTGCTTGCAGTTTTGTCTATTGAGATAAGCTGAGATCTCAAGAACAACAAAAAAGCAAAACCAAATGCTGCTGTTTGGCATTGTGGTGGTCATTCAAACTCAATGGGCAGCAAGCACAGATCCTGTCTTGGATACAGCTTGTCATTTGGGAATATCATTACAATAGTGTGCACTACACAGCACTATTTCCTCAGGGCCTGAGCCCTAGAAAACTGTCTTCTGCTGGACGCTCACCAAGTTGTTAATGGAGAGTTTGAAAGCAGCAGTCAGATGTGGCAAAATTTCTAAGCACAGGTTACCTGTCTCCAGGCTTGCTTTCTTGTTGTGCCAGGGGACCTAATTGCAGATTTTGGAATAGGTTTGTTTTCTCCTAAGAGATGCCCAAAGGCCCTGACCTACCCATCCTTTCTAGCAGCCTTATTTCTTATAGCTGCATTTTCAGGAACAGGCACTAAGCATGTGAAAAGAATATTTCCAAGGCTAGCCTAATAGCCAGAAACATCCTGAGATGAGTAGTTTGCCTGAAGAGCCGGACGGATGGCGCGTGCACCCGCACTGCTCTCCTTGACTGTGCCCCTTGCTGCAGTTGGGTGCTCTCCGCGTGCTCTGCATTCCGATACCTTGTATTTTCAGCTGCTTTTCCAGTTGGCTCTCCTTGCACGACTTTGTGGTGCTGGGATCCTGGTTCCTTTGAACTGCAGGAAACTCTGGGATTTGTGTTTTTTTACGCCAATTGCGCTTCGGAATGGAGAGAGCTGGGGTTGGGAAAGGCTCCTTCCTCTGCACAAGCTGCGTGAGCGACAGCAGCAGCTCTGATGGTGGAAGCAACATCCCATCAAATGTGGTTTGGTGCTCTAAATATTTTCTGTCGCTTATTTTTTTTTGTGTTGAGTGATAGGGAACTACTTAAGACAGGGTGTGGTTTCTGGAGCATGAAGAGTCTTGGAGATGGTTTTAGAAAACAGGTAAATTTGGCTTTTTTCTTTCTTTCTTTAAAGAAGGTTAATCATTAAGAATAGCATAAGGATATTTGAGAACAGCAGCTTGGAAATAGCTTTATCTTGCCCAAAATTCTAGGTATAATATGATTTAACCTGCAGGTTGCTAAAATCCAAGGACTGGCAGTATCATTCCTAAACACGGAGCTGTGAAAATGTGCAATTAATGTGGAGTTTGGGAGCTGTGAGAAAGTGTGGCCAGAGTTGCACCAGAAGGCGGTTCCTTCTCTGCTTCTTGGTTAATGGCAGAGCTGCAGAGCCTGTCACCTTCCGAACTTCATGCAGATACATCAGTTTGGTGATCACAGAATCATAGAATCATAGAATGCCTAAGGTTGGAAGGGACCTCCAGAGGTCATCTAGTCCAACCCCCCTGCACACGCAGGGCCACCTAGAGCACGTGGCACAGGGCTGCATCCAAGCGGGTCTTGAAGATCTCCAGAGAAGGAGACTCCACAACCTCTCTGGGCAGCCTGTTCCAGTGCTCTGTCACCCTCACTGTCAGGAAATTTTTCCTTAAGTTCCTGTGGAACTTTTGATGCTTTAGTTTCTGGCCATTGCCTTTAGTTCTATCAGTGGCCACCACTGAAAAGAGGCTGGTCCCATCCATCCTCTTCACTGCCTCCTTTGAGGTACCTATATACACTGATCAGGTCCCCTCTCAGCCTTCTCTTCTCCAGGCTCACAAAAAAAAATGCACAGCCCAGACCCCTTTTTGCCTTAGTGGTATTTCAAGAGGGTTTCAGGTCTTTAAAAAAGAAAAATAATAATCCTAGGGGAGAGTCCTGGCAGCAGCTGCCCGGTCGGGGAGGGTTCTGGGCCACCTGCCGGCCCGTGATTTGGGTGGATTCGAAGGGAAGAGGGGTGCCTTTTTTTCCAGGAAACTGAAAGGCCCAAAGGGAGCTGCCTTGGGGCCCTGCTGCTGCTCTGGGGGTAGGAAGAAGCCATTTCATGTTCCTCTGGCGCTGTCTACGGTGAGCAAGTCGTGCCCTAGGAAAGGGCCCGCTGCAGGCCCAGGGACGGGCGAATGCTGAGATTTTCCTGGACGGGTTAGTGAGCCCTTCCCCATCGGCAGTGCCCCCGACAGCAGCTTTGCTGCCAGAGCATGAACACAACCTCCTTGCATAAATGCAGACTCCAGCTCACTTGTCTTGTAGGTAGGAATTGATTAAGCCATTGATTTGTTGCAGACATCAGAAGTTAGAGGGGTTTCAGGTGTGGGAGTCTGCTGTAAGACCTGGTTTTGCATAGGTCCCCAAGCAGTTTGTAAGCACAAAGCTGCGTGTGCTACTGCACATTTTTCTATAAGTGTTTAATAGGAATTATCATTGCTTGATGACTTTTAAGATTAAGGTGCTTTTCCTACTTTTTTAAAAGTCATGGTCTCCCCAAACTTGTAAAGAAAATCATAAACTTGGGGACCTGGACTTACTTTCCAAGTACATAAAGGAAGGCAGAAGCAGGATCTAAGCAAAGGAACAACAGGAATGGGAGCACCTGGTACATGGAAAAAAAGAAAACTCTCGAGCAAGTCTAAGATCAAGAAACCAGAACCGTCAAGTGTAGACAGTGGTGTTTATGCATATGTTTTAATCCACGTTTGTACAGTGCTTTGAAGGTGTAAAGTGCCTCAGAAATGTGAGCTTCTTATTCTTGCTGTCATCTTAATTTTGTGTCACTTTGAGGATCGGTTATTCATGAGAAATTAGCACAAGTGGGAGTTCTTCCAAAGCTTTTTTGTTGTGTAATACCTGATGTCTCAGAGGAACCTGCTCTGATATAAAAACATATGGGTCGCTATATGACAATCTACAGAAAGACCCAGACTGATACACCGCACCTGGTAAAGTCAGCAGATATATATATACATACATACATATATATATAAATTATTTTCAAAACTCCCTTTGGTGCGAGATAGGGAGAAGAAGGGCCAGGGCAAAGCGCATGCTGCAACAAGTCTGGGGAGCAGATTTGGGCTGTGGGTTACGTTTTGTGCTTGTTACTTAATTTAACAATATTGGGAAAACCCAAGGAGGGAAAACATATGGATGTTTTGCAGGATCTGAACGATACCCAGAGGAACGGGGCTGTAATTAAGCGTCCTTACCTACCGACATATGTGTACGATTGCTATGGGATACTGTAACCAGCAACATCTATCTGTCTATTTTTAAAGCTAAAGCAATAAGGCAGTGCTTGCGTATCCAACGTCCATGCGTGCGCTTGGCAAACACCCTCTGTGCAGCTTTGGGAACGATGCTGTTGCCATTCCCAGCTGGATCGCCTGAGAGATGGGTATGTCTGAGCCCTTTGCAGAACGCACCAAGCGATTCCCACGCACGGTTGCAAAGACTTTGCAGCTTTATTCCTTAACGGATTAATCGCAGACAAGTGTGCACGATATTTTTTTTCCTGGTTGCGCAGTGGTTCTGTGTGCCAAGAAGCCACTAAAAAGAAGCAGAAAGAGTAGGAGAGATTGTACGCACCAGGAATAGAGTCTGCCACAAAGCTGCAGACTCTGCCATTGCTGGCTGCTTTGATAAGTAACTCCAGCTGGCTCCGATTTTTTTCGGTGCTGCCCTGCGTGCTGTGATGAGCAGTGAAGCTGCTAACAGTGCTAACCATTAAGTAGTTGTCCATGGGCATTGCTGTCTCAGCTCCCCGAGAGGATCAGTGGCTGTGGGCACCCTTTGGGGCAGGTTTTCTTCCACGACGCCACCGTACTGCATCACCTGGCACCTGTTTGGAGCGTTTTCTTCCCCAGTAGCCATGGTTAGAGAGCAGCGGGTTCCTGGACACATGGGAAGTGTGCTGGGATCAGTCTCCTTCCCCAAGAGCTGCCTGTATCAACTGCTGGGAATTGGATTTACAAGCACCTAAAAACCTGCTTTGCATTTTCATCAAAAACTGCTTAGCTTCCTTGAGGCTTTAGGCTGCAGAGATGCTCCACTGGCAGTGGCGCGTTGTGTTCAGCTTCATCCTTGGACATTTTCAGGATGTTGGTCTCATCTCACACAATTGGCCTTTTTATTGCCTTCTACTGCCAAATAACGTGGGCCTTTGGCTCAGCCGCCCAAAGGTATAAACCAGGATTATTAGCAAGTGCTGGCGTGAATATGCCTCCTCCTCGCGTCGTTTTTATTCATAGCAGTCGTTATCAACTGCTGATAACGTTGTTCAGCTAAAACCCTCGGCCTCCTTGTTCTGCCCGGGGTTGCTTGTGTTGCTTGTAGAGTAGGAGTTTTGCTGCTGCGTGTTGCTATTTCAAGATGAGAAGGAACCTGTGTACAAAACGAAGCAGGTTGTGCTGCTTTTAACTGCACTTCTGTAGGCTGATGTAACCCTGCACGGTGCCAGCGCTGCTGTGCCGGTATGAACACGCTGGCGCCCGTGCGGCCCCTTTCCCTGGGGGAACGGAGCCAGGGAGCAGCTATTCCATCACAGCCCTCTCCGATTGGCCCGTGACTGCATCCACACTTTAGTGGCCCTGGTAGAATTCTATCGATAAATATTACTTTAAAGTAGGCGAACTGGTACAAAACCACGCACAGAATGAGTCTTGGTGCGCAGGCTGCCCGAGCGGCTCCTTGGCGAGCCGGTTTTCGATGTGTGTTTGTGGTCTTGCCATTGCGACTAGCTGTGCTGGAAGGGTTCAGCGTTCCTTTGCCTGCCAACGGGATTTGCAATTAAGAAACTAAGACTCGGCTGGTATGTTGGCTGTGAAGTCAGGACACGTGAGTCATGGCTGGGCTTTTAAATAAGATACAGAAGACTTTATTTATTTTCAGACTGCTTGTTGGCCTCCGCGTTTGCAGCTTGCTGGTGTTATAAGGGGACCGTGGCAGAGATGCCAATTACAGTAATGCTTTCTTGAAAATGCCTGTAAGTTGGCAGGGCAATATAGAGGTGTTTAGCAGCATTGGAAATCAGTAGGCAAACGCATAAGGGGAGAAACCTTAAAAAATTCAAGTCACATACAATTCCCAAATATTGTGGGTTTATTGATGGGCTTTTCCCAGCGTGGCTGCTAATTTAGCTGGTCGGGGACCTAACTAAAGCCTTGAGATTTGGTTTGGTTTTGATTTTGCACCACCGAATAAATAAAGCCGCATGACCCTTTTCTCCTGCAAGAGGAGAGGTTATTTTAGGGCAGTTTATTTGGGCTCAGTTTTCACTGGTTCACTCTGCCAGTACCTGGCATAGTCTGCTGCTCCGTTTGCAAACGTGTTTGGGTATGAGGGGCTGCTTGGGACAGAAACCTAATATGCTTTTTGGCACAGGGACAGTGATTTACTATGTGTTTGCACAGCTCTTGGCTCTTTGGGTGCTGTGCCAGCTGATTGCTAATTGGTAGGCAATAGTATTTATTGCTGATAGTGGCAATGGCAATGCAGCGTGTGCCGTGTAGGCGAATTTGGTGTGGATGCAGAGCCTGGGATATTGAGGGCTTTTCACCTTTCAGAGGCACTTAAGTGCCAGCAACTGACCCTCTAGCCTTTTGCCTTTTTAAGTGCTTCCTTACTTAATTTTGGAGATACTTGTTTATTCCTTCCCTTGCTTCCATTTCGGACTTTTCAGATCCTTTCCATCTGGACTCCTGTCTTTATAACCCCCCCCAAGGTTGGAGTTTTGGAGCCTGCTGTTGCAGTGTGACCAGATTGTCTCTCAGAAAACCCCATTGGCACTGGTCACCGCCACTTGTTGGAGGCCTCTAAGTTTGCCTCCCTTTCAGCCCAGGATGCCCCACAATGCTCTGGACTGAGAGGCAGCACCACTCTGTTAAAAAGGCTCCAAACGTCCCCTACTGAAAATGTTTCCATTTGCTGTGTTTTGTTTTACTTGAAAAGTCACAGAGCAGCAGCTGTGACTTGGGGTTTTGTACAACATGTGCAGATGGAGCCTCAGACTTTGGAGCTATGGAAGAGATGAGCTGGCCAACCCCAGGTGCCCTGGCCCCCCTGCAATCTGGCTGCCCCCTTTCAGCAGCTCTCCCCACAGCTCCTCTTCATGGCAGAGACAAGAGGTGTTTCCCACTAGTACCTGCCTCTTCTTTACGAATGGCCACGGTCCACACCACAAAGCAGCATCTTGCGGGTGGCTTTTGAGCCCCTGGGCTACCTGCAGGGCTGGCAGTGAGAAGGGCTTGCACTTCAGTTAGTGCGGCTTCCCTTCGGCTTGGACTTTTTGCTTGAATCTTTCCATGCCATGTCAAAAAAAAAAATTGTCGATATAGGATGGCTTTGGAGTGGTGGGAAAGGTACTTGGTCTGGACTAACGTGTCTGGGACTAGCTCAGTATAAAAGCAGTGTGAGGGGGAGGTAGCTCAGGTTCTCAGTATCAGGTGTTTCGAACAAATTGCCACTAATTGGATGCTCTTAAAAAAGCAAGCTTGCAACCAGCATAGAGCATATGCAAGTCACTTGGGGACCTTCCTTTTTGCTGGAGTGAATTCAGGGGCATAGTGTCATAGCTACTTCATTTCTGTGCTTCTCCAAGGCTCTGGTTATGGCACAAAGAGGTTTTGCCTGGTTTTTGCACCACACGCACCAGCTCTTACAAGTAATGGAGGAGTCAGCAGTGCAAATACAGGGACTGTGACAATTCCAGTGGGTAGGAGGAGATCAGTAGAGAGAAATGCGTAGCTAAATTTGTATGGTGTGGGTGTATTTATTCACCTGCTCACCTAAAGCTTGCTCCAGCTGGATCAAAGGTGAAAAAAAGAAAAGATGCAACACCAAGAGTCTGTCCTGCCGTCCAGTTTTCACTGGGTAAACTGCTGTGGAGAAAAGGACACAGAGAGGTTTTCAGTCTGTGTGCGGTGTGAGTCCTCTGGTTCATTTAACGTGGCATAAATCCCACCTGAAATTCTCTTTGTGGATTGTCTAGTTCCTTTCCTCACACAGAGATTTTTAATTAAAACCCTAGGACCAGAATAACTGCTGTGCTGCCTTTTAACTGTTGAAGGAAGAGCTTGATGTTGTGGTCTAGAAACAGTGAAGCTTATGCAAAAACATTCTGTGCTAATTGCCATTAAAGTTTCAGGGTAGCAGCTGGATCAACGGGAGTATAGATGGCACACTAGATTTAAGCTGCACAGCAGACAATGTAATTACAGCAGCCAAAAGAGCCTGAAGAACGGATTGGGGGACATCAAAAATAGATGCACTTCCTTAAGTTGTAGTTGGTTGTGTTTATTCTGCCCTCTGTGTCCAGCCCCCTGAGGTTTACGGAGCTGGTTTGCGTCTGACAGGAGAAACAACAAAGTGGAAGACTGGAAAATTTCTGGAGTGTCACAGCACTTGGTGACTTCCCCATCTCTGGGCTGTTCTTCGGATGCAGATAGTCTGATTTTTTGGGGGGTGGCTGTTTTTGTTGTTGCTTTCTTACAAGGGAACTGTATTGCACAAATGTGGGACTAATGGAGGACACTGTCAAGCACATAAGCGAGTCTTAAAATTAGCGTGGTATTTCCTACTAATTGTGTGGTGGGAGGGCAGCCCTGAGGCACAATCTTTTCAAGATTTAATTATATAAAAGCAGAGGTGGATATCATAGAAAGTCATCAGCGAGGCTTGCAGTAGTTGGGTCTATTTTTTAAAATGCCATTAAAGCTTGAAGTAGTATCCTTCCATTAAAAGGGAATATGATCTCATTATGTGATTTAGATAGCAGTACAAGGTTATAATGATGCTGTTTAATATGCTCTTTTTAAAGAAAAATATCAAAACTAAAAAAAATTACCTTGAAGATTTGTGCGGCTGCTGCTGAGGGAAAGCAATATGTTCGAAGTCACTGGGTGAAATTACTGACAATATATGTGGAAGGTAGAGGGCGCATACGGAATCAAGGATAGCTGTTGGAAACGCAGATTGATGTGTCAAATGAGGGTGCAGTTTACATGTGTCCTGTTCATGAGAACCAGAGACTTCCTGAGACGATAAGGCTCGAGATGCGTTCGCAGCATGTCTCAACCATGCTAAACGTCCCAGTGGATGAGCGATCAATACTAACAGCAGCAATAAAAAGGAGTCAGAACGCTTCATATTGGCTTTTCAAATAGATGGGTTTTGAGTCATGTGTCTAATGCCTTTGCCTTTGGGCTTGATATTATTTGTACATAAATTTAAAGCTGAATGTTTGTTTAACTCGATCGAAGCTCTCAGTGCTCGGGGTCACTGCACTTTTTGGTGCCTGCCCTGCACGTGTCGGCAGTGTCGGGGAGCGTTGCCTTTCGCTCGAGCTGCAGGCTGGCTTGGAGCAGTGCCCTGCTGCCCACACCCGGCCGAGCAAGGGCAGAGCTAAGCTACATTTATGTATGTGAATGGCTCTTATGCCATAACCTCAATGCAAACGTGTCTCACTCTGCCTCTGGAGGTCTTCCTAAATTAACCAGCAATAATCAGTTGCAATATCCACATGAATCTTTGTGTCATTTAGCTGAATATTAAAAGAAGTACACAAGTGTTCTAGACAAGCTTTCGGAAGGAGAGGTCATGCTCCTGGGCTTATTTCAAAGTGGGCTCGTGTGTGGTATGGGAATGCCATCGGAAGAGCAAGGAGCATCGGGAAAGGCACATTTTTTCCTTTACTTTGCATCTGCACTTGGTGGTACGTTTCCTTTTGGGAGAAAGTCTTTGCTAATCTGTACTTTGATTTCTCTTTTCCTTGTTTATAAGCCTATCCAACTGCTGATAGCAGCAACACATAATGGTAGATGTTATTTAAAGCAGTAAGATCCTTGGTGTATCCGTCACAGCTGTGTTTGACTTTTGGTTGCCCTCGGAATTAACCCTTAGGATTCAAAGCAAGCACCTTACCTTCCTGCAGAGATGGGTGCTTTGAGAAACTGCCTGAACGTGATGTGTAGCCCGTAGAGACCTTGAGGCATCAGGGCCTAAAAGAGATAACACGACGTGTGATTTACTGCAGACAAAGCAAGGGGGTTGAAACAAGGATCTGCAGGAAGGCTGTTCACTGCTGTCTTTTGCTGGCTGCTGGGGACTCTCATCCTTCTAGTGCTTAATTCGGCATCTGCCTACCATTACAGGGGCAGTAATTAAAGCAGATGTACTAGCTGTAATTACAGCAAGTGAGGTATAGTGTAGCAAGTGAGGATCTGTGTAGTTAGCAAGGGGAAAGACCAGGGAAATTGCTAAGTGAGGAGAGGCCTCTCGGTGCTAGTGGAAGGTGTAATATGCTTCGTTAAATTGACAGCCTTCTGCATAACAATCAATTTGTGGTTTAAAGGTCAGAGGAGATGCCTGGAAAAGTTGTTATTAAGCATTCATTTCAGAAACCCACTCATTGATATTCTTACTCTGAGCAAAACTCTAGCATAATGTTTACAGAGTAAACTGCAAAAATTTAAGACAAAACGCATGAGGATTGTGTGTTTAGTACTAAGTGCAGCACACAAAGCCTATTTCAAAGCCCTGAAAGTTGCTGTTCCCTCGCAAACACAATGTGGCTTCAGTGGCAGGCTCGCATTTGCTCGCAGGAGACATTTGTCCAAATCAGAGCTGATTTGCAAGATCAGGTTTTCCGACATATCAAAATGTTTGCAGCTTGTGCTCCTACCTTCAACTGTTTTAACCACACTCAGATAGAGATTCCCAAAATCAGAAACTGAGTGATTTTTTTTTTTATCACAGCTTAGACATTTGATTCCTGCTTTTGCCTTCAGTTTTGCTGTTGATGATCTTTGCTTATCACGGAGGGAGATGCGGTATGCAAGGCCGCCCATGCCCTGCTGGGACTCATCGCCAGCCCCTGGGCTTGCTGCAGCACATGAGAGTTACCTGTACTGATTCTTACAAGCTAACCAGTGCAGACTGTAGCTTGTCTTTTTGCAGCTTTGCTGCATGATTGCAGAGTGGTGTTTTTCAGTAATTCGCTTTATTTAGTCACGTGGACCAGTCAAAAAGCTAAGTGAATAACTTCACTTTTTCAGGCTCCAGCCAACAGCCCTATGGCCAGACATTCAGTGTACGTTATAGTATGTGTGTTTTGCGACATCTCTAACCAAAAACATGGGCTACTTAAAGTAAAATTGTCTGCGGGAGTGCTTTTCCTTGTGCCAGGTTTTATTTAACTTGAGAGGGGGGTTGGTGGTCCGATTAACTATCTTACAAATAGGTATTTTAGGAGAATCTACCAGAAATGAATTTCAAAGACAATATCTGACTTGACTGGTAGTTTGTAACTCACCAGTGCACCACTTGACTAGTAATTCAGCCTCGTGGCAGATACGTGCTGCTGTTTTTCCTGTCAATAGTTGGGACTGTAATAGCTGGAAGTGTATCTGCCAACAATTTGCCTTCTTTGTTCATTCATGAAAGTTTCAGCTCCTCAGGGTTAATTGAATTGGGAAATGTCAGTATCTTTAGATTTAATTTTCCTTATTGATGCAGATTTTAGTATAGTTTACTATTGTGTATACAAAACATGCTTCAGTTTAATTTCTGAGAAATATTTAATGACCAGAAAAAATGAGAAGGTTGTTTAGAACAAGCCTGGAATACATTAAGAGCCCCCCTTAGCTAAAGCAGCCTTTATTGACTATACCGAACCCTTAATGAGCTATTTATAGAGATGTGCATATTTCAGTCTATTTTAAAAAGCTGAAAAGGACAGTAAGCAAACCAGTCTACCCACCAGTTTGCGGAGGGTAGCGGCAGCATAATGCCTGCACAGTGTTTGACTTGGTGGTAATTATATGTCATGAATCTAGAAAATTTGAAGATGGAGCCAGGAAAATTCCATTCCCTCAAAGCTTGAGCCAGTTGCTAAGAAGTGCTGCTGGCTTCCTACAAGCACAGAAGACCCAAAATGCAGAAAAACCACATTGAAAGACATCTCTGCACCAGCATATCTCAGCTATAGAGGTACTCACTGTTGCCTCCATGCAAAATGGGTGCAATATCAGAAGCAGAGAGTGCTGGCACCGCCCGTACATTGTAACAGCAGCTGTGAGGTTTTCTGAAAATGAAAAAAAACTGCTATTTGTTACCAGGTTTCTGTTTTGTTGGCTGTTACTGAAGCCATTTGTGAGCTAGAATCACCGTTAGGTACTTGCACCCTGTTAAATTTGCCGCTTCCAGGGCCTTGTGTTTCATAGTGGCTTGACCGAGACTCCATCTGCTACATTTTTCCCTTTTTAAAAAGATAGAATAGTCCCAAAGACAAGGTTAGCAAGAAATTTATTTCTTGCTCCTGAATTATTTATTCTCTTTAAGCCCTGGTGAACAGCTCCCGCTTAATAGTACATTATGGTTTAAAGAGCTGTCAACGCACAAGGGGCAATCTTGAATAATACCCTGTTTAGTGGCTTCGTCAATACTCCCTGTATTACCTTCCATTCATTTTTATGATCGAGACCGCATAACAGAAGCCCAGAAATTACCTGAGCCAGCAGACTTCGGTAAAGGGATCTTTGGTGTATTAAAGCATAAAAAGATCTAGCAACCGGATACATTCATAAAAGACATAAATTGGAGATTTTCAGTCATGAGGTTAGTTTTCTAAGAGAGCTTGTGGATTCTGTATCACTTGTATCTCAAAATCAAGACATGATGTTTTAGACAAACTCCTGTCTCATCTGCCAGGTTTGGACTGGAAGCAGGAGCCGCAGCAGTGAAGTAACCTCCAACATAGTGATTTAGAAGTAGATTTGAGTTGCAGAACAACAATATTGTCCTCAAATAAGCCATGCAAGGTTTGAGTCCAGGCCTGGAAGCACCCGTGTCTAGAAGTGTACCTTCTGCTGCTTCTCTATGTGCGATTTTATGACTAGTTAATTTTTGTATGTTTTCTAGATAATGGTGCTTTAATAGAAAAAAAAAAAAGTCAATTTAGCGCAAGGCTGTACTCACCGCACACCTAGTATACGCCCCCTCCCATTTCCCAGATGATTTTGGGCTGAGGCTGGATTATTTGGGCATCTGGAGAGCCCCGGTGTACGAAATGCTAAACTCCTCCCAGTCTCCTGCTAAATCACTTGGCCCTGGGCTCTGGCTGCTCGGCGTCAGCTACGGCTCTGCAGAGTGTTATGGAATTTTCCAGGTTAGGAAAATTCAGAGTCTTGTGGAAAGATACAACAAGTAGCCCTCTGGGTAAGTGAGCTAATGCAGCTTGTGTTTTTGTTGCTGCTGTTTGTTTGCCTGTTGTTTTTATGCCCTCCTATGGAGGCACAGCTTATGTTGGATTCTCTGGTGTCCAGTAATAATGCACAGTCCTGTCCTTCTTTCAGAGGGCAAGGATACAGCTTTTTTACTGGCCATTGATTTTCTTGCAGCTTTTAAGACTTTAGTATCTTCAAGTTTTCTAGACCCTATAAATACCGATATGTAAATTCCCGTGGCTTTTGCCAGTGGTGTACAAAAGGCAGAAGTAGAAAATGTAGACGAGGATGAAGCGTGGTAGACATAGAGCTATAGGCACAAAAATTTCTGTTCTGCTGTTTTGTAGAATCCTAGTAATGTGAACTACATTTTCTCCCACTAAGCATCAAAGTATCTGATGTACAAAAAACCTGACATGCCAAAATGTCCTTCCTTACAATTCAGTGCTGCACTTTCTGCATAACAAGGTAAAATCTTGTAGGTTAAGCCTGTCTGTCTCAGTCTTTCCCTGAAAAAAATGTCAGAGGAGTCTCAGGATGATTTCAGAGAATCAGCCAACACCTGTCTCCTCTTTTACCCCAAACAGAAGATAAATCGAGCTGCATGTTCACTATCGAGTCCACTGAGGGAAAGGTGCAAGTGCCATCAGCTTTTAGCCAAAGTGAAGCCCAGACCATAGAACAGCCTGTTGGGTGAGGCTCAGCCCTAGGAGGGAGCTTTTCCCACCAGGTCTCCATGAACGGGCCGGAGCGGTGCTGCGGCAGGCGCTCCTTGAAACGGGCTGGGGTGACAGGCACGTGACGCGTGCGGGCAGCCAGCGGGCACGTCCGCAGCCGCTGTGTCTCCATGAGCCTCGACCACCATGAGGTTGGGCCCCAAAGAGCCCGTTCCAGGTGATCGCTGTGGTTGAGGTTTATAGTCAAAAAGACACGAGCTACTGTCGTTTTGTAGTGAGATCTGTAAGAGAAGAATGAGAGCTTATTACAAGCTTGAAAAAAAAAGTCTTTTCCTTTGCAATCACCCCCTGGCTGTTCAGTTGAACAGGACGGCAAGGTTTCTTGCTGTCAGGCTAGTGGCTTAAGTAAGCCTGTGAAGGAGACAGCATCAGCATAATAATCCTGTCAGTTATCGTGTGGTGGAAAGGTGTAAAATAATAGGCGAGGGGAAGGGTTGGTTTCCCTGCATAATGCATGTAGCAGCAGGTGAAAGGAGACGTTATCAGGTCGGTCCAAGCAGACAGGCACCCTGCTTGTGCGCGGGTGCCTTCAGGAGCTTTGCCACCAACGTCTGTGTGTCGTGGTGGCAGTTCTCAGCTGACAACTACTGCTGTGGCAAAGTGATGCTGAATGCTGCTTTTCTCTGTCCCCATGTCCAAAGGGGAGAGCTGGATGGACAGGAGTGCTAGCGCAGGTAGCCTGGTGTGATGGGTCCTGGCTGTGCAGGAAGCAGGTTGCTGAGCTCTGCTTCTGCTCAGAGCTACTCAGGAGCAGTTTCACAGTGAGCAAGCTGCTACGGCCTTTCTGGGAATGAGGGCAGAAAATAGCCCTGTGTTAGCATTCCCAAAGCAGCTATTTAGACACAGGTTATTTTTGAGCATGCTGCTTTGAGACATGTAACTAGCTGCACTTTTTTTTTAGGTTAACTTTATTTTTTTCCTCTTCTCCCTCTCCTCTCACAGTTCTCTGCTGTCAAAACAGCTTCTATGCCGGAGACAAGAAAGAAGGTTATTTGCAATGCCAAACATCAGGAAAATAAGTTGCCTGGTGCTCCAGGGGTGGGAACCATTGGGCCAGTGGGAACACAAGGATTCAGGCCCCCAGCGAGTGTTTGCAGAGGGTTTTGCCGGGCAGTTGTGCCACGAGCCATCCAAAGCGGTGGTGGTGAAAAAGGTGCCGCTGGCTCGTTAGCATCTCACACCTGCATGGCTGGGTGGGAGTGATAAGACATCGCCTGTTCAGAGATACCCTCAAAACTTACTGGTATGTGCCCCCTTAGGAAGCAAGGGCAGGAATGGCCTGGGCTTTTCTGTCCTAGTGCCCTGCAGGTCCCCGCTGGCTGCAATCCGTTCCTGACAGACGGAATTCCAGGCAGCTCGGACTGAATCCTGGGGAGATGGTGTAACCCTGCTGCTGACACTAATGGTGTTATGCTTACGAAAGACTCCAAAATCTTAAAAAGAAACAAACAAACAAAAAAAAGGCATTTTAGCTACTATGCACTAGATAGGCACAGTAAGTAGCTGTCTTACTAGAGAGATCCTTGTGGAGTAGAGGAAATAGTGGCAGGTTTGACTGAGGAGCAGTGGCCTGTTTCCCTGCAGTTTGCAAATAGTGGGAGTCAGCAGATCACTAATTCCAACTTCCAACCAATATCAGTTTTTATTTTTATTTTTTTCTCTCTACATAGCCTTCTGGCATGCTATAAAAAGATCTGGCACACTATTTAGGACGATGTAGCTTTGAAGCAGCAGAGTCATCTGGGTGTGAAACCTTAATTTCCTGTGTCTCGAAATAAACTATTTCTCTCTTTCCTTTGCAGAAAAGCCCCACAGCTCATGCCATGAAGGAGGAGAACTTCCTTCGGCGCCGGTTCTCCCTCTGCCCGGCCTCATCCACCCCGCAGAAGGTCGACCCTCGCAAGCTGACGCGCAACCTCTTCTTTGGGGCTGACAACGACATCTACCCGCTCAGTCCAGGTGGGTTTGTGCCGCGCCGCAGCCCAGCGCCTCGTTTCTAGCTGCAGTTAGACTGCCTGTCTCGCGTACCAGTAAAAGTGGTGCGGACCTTCAGGTGCTCGATGCAAATAGAGGGGTTGTTTCTTTAGGGGGAAGCTGGGGATGGCCAGGAAGAGAAAAAAAATGTGAGCATTGGAGTTTGGGTTCAAACTCCTTTGAATGTTGCATGGCCACATGTTTCAGAAATGATTAGTGTTTTGGGGCACTTGCCCTTTGAGGCACTTGGTGTGTTTTGCCCAAAATGCCAGGGTCTTTTAAGCTGTTGTCCAGGACACTTTTCAAACTTCTAATGGCAGAGTTCCTTGTTCACGTCCAAAGCCCAGGATAAATATTACAGGAGCAGACTCTCTGTGATTAATGGTCTGTAAATATCTACAAGCACTTTTCCTAGCACAGTTGTCAGTTTGCAGAGAACTGCAGGCTGGCTTTATGTGTTCTCTTTTTTTTTTTTTTTTTTTTTGCTTTGAACCTGTTAGATTCCAATCTAGAGGAAATAGAGCTCATTGTATTGCTGCAGTGTTTGCTGCTTGCAATAAACAGTCTGTCGAATGTCTTCCGTTGATTGCCCTCCATGAGCAAGGCTTCAGCTGCATCTGTAAACAAGCGCCTCGGGCTTAGTTGCGAGAACCCTTGCAAGCGTGCAGAGCTGTCACTTGTTGTTGCCACGTCAGTGCTAAATAATCAAACCTCACAGCACCTAGGTGCAGTCTAGAAATGCTGAGAGGTAGAGAAAGAGTATAGCATGTGTCAAAAGCCTTCAGTGCTCATCTGCGTGTAACACTCGGCAGCTGTCTGGGCTTTGCAGGTGAGCGAAGCCAGGCTCGGGTTTCAGGAGCTAATCATCTTCCAGTGAAAAGATTTCAAGGGCCTCTGACTGCAGGTATCTCTATTTGTGGGTCCCTGCTTCAAGGCAATGAGGAACGTATTTTCAGCAATGCTGAATGGTCCTGGCTGCGACTGAGATCATCAGAAACTTCAGCAACCTTTCCATCATCAAACCAAGGACAACTTAAATGGGACGTCGAAAGTTTCAGATGTCTCAAACCTCATATAACACTTCACATACCAGAAGAGTATAGGCCAAAGAAATCTTTTTAAATGGGAGAATGCCCTTTTTAAATAAACAAAAGTTGCTGCTTCGACTAGGGGATATCTGTGCAGAAGGTGTCTGGATTTTCTTCCTTTTCTTTCTTTCCCCATTTCAACCGTGCTGCTTCATCTTTGTTTGCCTAAGATTTCCTGTGAGAAGTAGATATTGTTCTTGACATTTGGTTGTTCTTTGCCATGTATGCTTCTCTTTTTTCCTTGCTTTTCCTGCCCTGTTTTACCCTAAGCATCCTTGCTTCATTTGCACCTTCTCCATTCCTTGCGAAGGATGCAACCAAGGATAAGCTGCAATTCCCAAAGCTACTTTCCAGTCTTTCTGTCCCCAACTTTTTTCGTGTTTTACATGAACTTCCATTTGTTGAGTATTTTCCACTTAATCATGCTTTGCTTTCAGGTCCCAGCAGACTTTGTTTGCAAGCTACTTCTTTCCTCTTTCTTTGATTTATTTGCATATTTAAATCTTTCTTATATGGTAACTAAAAATTTGACGAAGACGTTCTCTGGTTTGTTAACTTTCTGTAAAAAGATATTACTACATGCACTTTGTCCATGTCATTTTTTTCCCCATAGCAAAGAAAAGGAAAGGAAGGAAAAATCTCTCTCTTCTGATTCCTTCAGTGGGTACAATATTTACAGCATGGAAGAAACATTGTAGGGGTGGCTAAAAGACTTTTAGGGAACTTTTTTTTTTTTAATAATTTACTAGGCTGTAGGATCACACTGTGTCTTTAAATAAAAATTTAGATTAGCCTATTTGTATCCTAAAAGAAGCACTTTAATGAAAATGGGAATTTCATTGAGATAGCTGAAACTAAATTTCAGCCTGGTGTACACCAAGTGGCTGATATTTGCTGTGGTAACATTCATGGCATTGGGACAGGCTTTACTGCTGATAGATTTACCATGCATCAGAGCCTGTACTTTCTCTGGTAGCTGAACAGCTACTTCATCAAAAACTCTATACAAGAATTGCTATGTGGAGCTCATAGCAAATCCTTCAATAGCCCAGTAATTTCTCTTGCTGTGTTATTCCTTACAGTAATTCAATACTAACAAGCCATGTTAGTAGCCAGCCCTTTAAGCCTGAGAGCCCCTCAGGTCTGCTCTGGTGTGGGTGCTGTTTCTTTGGTCAGCGAGTTGAGAGCTTCTGCTTCCATGGGCATGTTAATATTTAGGTCCTTTTATGTTTTTATGTGGTTTCCTCTTCTTTTTTTTTTTTTCTTTTCAAGACAGCTGCGTATCTTGTGCTCAGGGTGAGACTGGCTCTTTTGGGCTTCCAGTGCTCTTAATTCTGTGTATGGCTATTGCAGAAACTTCGCAGAGAAGCCATTTGGTTTTGCTGCCTTTCCAACGAGGGCTGTCTCTGTCTCTCTCCCTCCGCAAGGCTACAAGTCTGCTTGAGACAGAACAACTCCCTTCCAGAAAGCACCCTTTCCCTTGCAAGGGCCAATATGCTTAATAGGTTTGACACAAGGAACTAAGGCTGCTCCATAAAACTATTTTATGAATCTGTGTAACCAGCGTGTGTAGGAGTGAACAACTGCATGTTCCTCTTTGCTTAATATGCTGTGAGGGATGGTCCAGAACTCCAGAAACACCTGAAATAATGCTGCTTAGGTGTAAATGCTTTCAACTCTGTGGCTGAGAGAAGGCAAAAATCTCTAATGTCCGGGCTTTTGGTATGGATATCAGCTTGCATCAAGGTTTTCTTTGAGAAATGAGACATACTAAAGAATGGATGTGAATTTTGTTATGCTAATGGATGCCTTTCCCTCCCTGCAAGTAGCAGCTGACTCCCATTAACTTCGCTTGAACTTTTAGTCCATATGCTACTTTCCCATACAAGCATGGAAAAAACCTCTTCATGGGAAACAAGTGCAGGAACTACACAGCTTTGTGAGTTTATTCCAACTGCCTCTATCCCCGTCTGGGAGAACAGGGGTGGTAGAGAAGAAAGTGCCATCGCAGAAGGGAAAGGAATAGGAGGGAATTCAGGCCCTAATCCACACTGAGGCAGGCAAATATCCAGTCCCTTGGGAATATCCCCTAGCCAGTTGGCCTGAGGGCATCAGGTACTTCTGCTCGACCTTACTCTTCCAAGGGCAGGAGTGATAGGTAAGAAAGAAGGCTGAGATGTGGTTGTTGCTCTCTGCATGAGCTTGTTCCCCCTCGTGTCCCAGCTGGAAGTGCAGAATGGGACTCTGAGCGTACTTATTTTTCAGTGAGCTTCTACTGCTAGCTTTCCTCGTGGTGCTTGGCTTCTCCAGTGGCTCTGTTGAAGGCTGCAGGAGAGACTGCAGCTTCTGACATGTCTGTGGCAAGTCCTGCTGGCTTTGAGAGAGCCAGGGTTTTCCTCACTTGGTTTGTATTTGATGTTGTTTCCAAGGCCTGTCCACACAAAAGTTTAAGCACCTTTCCCGCGGTTCCCTTGTCTGCAGCGTGCTGTGAATGGATTATGGATTCCACTGGCTTGGTCCTTCCTTACCACTGCCAGTACTGAATCTCTAATTGCTAACAGTTTTAAAGGAAAACTACGTTGCAATTGGATAACAATGACTGTCTTGGCACTGAAAAGTTACTCTAATCAGATGCTATTTTTTGGCCCTTTTTAATAGAGTCACTGTGCTTTCTTTTATTGTTAAGGGTGTGATTACAGTTGACAGAAAGAAAAGCATTTGTCATTTCATTTTATTGCTTGGCAGGGCTACATATGCTGATACTAAATAATGTGTATAATGTACTCCGAGTTTAGTGTATGTTGGTAAAGGAAAATATATCTCCCTACATTGATTGGAAAAATGTCGTGGTTTTCATAAATGCTACTTATTAATTGCTACTGTTCCTTATTGTAACAAATTGCTACTGTTCCTTATTGTAACAAATAATTTTGTCAGAAGACATTGCATTGATCTGCAATATTTTTTCCTTAATTATGCCTATGTGGAGTTCTGTCTCCTGTAACGTTTTATGATCATGGCTACAATTTGTCAAACAAAGCATGCTATCATACAAATCTATGTAGAGTTGCCAGATACTGTCCAGGGAGGCTAGCATATTAAATAGCGTATTATTAACTGCAGACCATCTATTATTTGCTCTGACTGAGACATGAGATGCAAAGGAAAAAAAAACAGACTGTGGAAATGTAATTAAAGTTTGCATCATAGCGCAGACCCGCGAGGGGGCTGATTAAGGAGGCATAAGCAGCCTGATTTCTGGTGTTTTCCAGCCTTTACATGCTGGAGCCTGCAACCATCTCATTGTTTTGTGACTATCACCTTGGTTTATCAGAGTGTTTTCAGCTATCAGTTCTAAGCAGTACTTGGTGTGTAGCCTGAGCACGTAGACCTAAGTTATTTCAAGCTCCCTAAGGTCTGTGCGTGTGGCCTCAGTGTGCTTGGTGTTGCTTGTGACACCTGCTCTTGCTTTCTGTTAGCAGTGGTCCCCCTAGGGCTGTGAGTTAGCTGTGTTTTTTCTCGCAGAAATCCTCCCTTTCTGAATGCTGCTGCTTTGTTGCAGGGAAGGACGTGGAAGGGAACAGCCCCTCAGCGCTGAAGGATGAGACACCGCAGACGCCAAACTCCATCAGTAAGGTACTGGGGGAGAGGGACATGGCCCCACTTGTGTTTTCATTTCTGCTCGTGCTGACTGATTAATGGGTTTTTGCTCTCTCTTTTTATTTTATTTTATTTTATTTTAAAGTCACCAAGAAAGCATTTCCCTGTGTTCCTGCAGGAACTGTGCATGCATAATTCGAGAGGAGGAAAACGAAAGCATTCAGATGGCTGGGTTGCCACGGACAAGTCTCTGCTTTCCTCAGTCTTGATAGCATCTACCAGGGCAGCAGAGCCCTGTTTATTTGCATCTCCTGTGGCCGTGCATTAGGTGTGAACAATTGTGGGTGTAAAGTTGGTTTTATCAGCAGAGATTTCTCCTGCTGGTTCTGACCAGCAAGGCAATCATAAAGCTTGATTGTCTTGGAAGATAAAGCTTCATTTAGCATTTAATGTATTGCACATCGTCCAAGACAGGTCTGGGGCAAGGGCTCTGAGACCCAGTGCAGTAGGAAAGGAATGCAAACCAAACCAAACTCTTCTGAGCCTACCATTTCCACCTAGCCTATTATGGAGAGATGAAACCGGATCAAAACACTGGCTCTGGGCGTTCAAAATGTGGCTGTAGATCTACAGTTACCGAGCTCCTGGGTTTAATTTCCTGCAGAGATGGAATCAACATTTTAATCTAGGACTGGCTTTGAGACTCGTGTGCAGGGCTTTTGGCTACAGCTCCCACATGTTTCTGGAGGATAACTAGAAGTAGAACCAAAGCCTGATAATAAGTTTTTAACTAAATTTATTCAACTACAAAGCTATAAAATGAAAATGGCACCAGCTGAAATGAAAATATAGCACAAATGATTTCGCATAATATGGGGCAGTGGCTCTGCATCTTCAAATTCAGCTGTGCTTCCTGGGAGCTTGCAGACCATTGCACAGGTATGCCCTAAAACACAGAGCTGTGGAGAAGCCCAAGGCCTCAGCAGCTGCATTCACAGCTTGGTTCAGAGCCTGGTGTTTCAAAGGCATTGCAGTGAGTGCCGTTAGAATCCCTGTTATTTAGGAATATAAAGAGAGACTCTCTCTTTCATCTCCGGTGGAACTGGTCAGCTGTGTGCCAAATCTTATGTGCAAATTTAAGCAAACCAATGGTCAATTAATATTAGATTTTTCAGCTTTAAGATCATATGATGAAACCTTACTATGAGGTGTCCAGGACTATAGATAGCAGTCTCTGAGGATTTCAGTTTAAAAATAAGTAGTGATTTCATCAGCTTGAACTGAAGGAAAGGCTGTTTACTAATTGTGTCATGTTTAGATTACTAGAAGCAGAGGGAAAAAAATTTTTAGAAACCACATTGCAGGGTGTGCAGGTTTAATTAATGGATTTAAAAGTAAATGTACTAGGTAAAAGCAGCCATTCAGCAAAAAGAGGAGAGACAGAATTATTCCTTGGGTAAGTCTGCGGAATATTGGAGCCTAATTTGGCCTCATTTATAGAGGTGTGAGAGGCGCTTTCAAACCATAGACTTGCAGATACCACAAAATAAAAGCATCTGCATGAACCTGAACGCAGGGAAAACATGGCAGAGGTGGTTCAGTTAAATTTTAATTAATTAAATTAAAAGAAAAGAAGAAAGAGAAAAAAAAAAAGGAGAGGGAAGGAAAAAAAAAAAAAAGGCTGACAAGGGTGCCTTCCCGCTTGGAGGGTACTGGAGGCAGATACATGCTGGCCAGGCCAGCAGGTGGTTGTGAGATGGCTGAGCTCTGAGGATGCTGTTTCCACCTACCTGTGAAAGTCTGTGTTCACACAGAGATGCTGAGTTTGCCCCTGCATTATTTCTTCCCTGTAGTTAATGTCCAGTGTGATACCAGGTAATGCTGAGCCAGGATAAATTCAAGGAGCTAGCCCAGCCTGTCAGAAGGGGAAGATTTTCAGGTTTTCCCGTAAGGGCCAAGAGGTTTGTGAAGTGAATACTTACCCTGCACGTGCAGGGTGTTGCTGCCCTGGTAAAGCAGTGGCCTCCAGCCCTGCTGCGTTTTGTGGCTCGCCCAGCACCGTGACAGGTGGGAGTGACGGCCGTGCACTCAGACCCTGTGCTGGGCTTGGAGACTTGGACTTGCTGGCTCAGCTCCATGTCCCTGCAGGTGAATCATGTTGCTGTGTCACTCCTCCAGGGATGGCCTGGGCACGGATCTCACGCAGTCGGGGCACAGTCCCCCTGTGTGGGGAGAAAAATAAACCCCAACTTATTCCAGGTTATTTCTCACTTCAGTTTCTCTTTCAAGAGCCCTTCAGTCTTGTTTTCTGGGACCGGTGCTCAGAATGAGGTAGAAAATATCACTGAACTATTTCTAAGCCTCCAACGCCTCTCTGCAGCCAGATACCACAGTTACTTCCTGCCTGGTAGTAACAGGAGATGCTTTTCTCTCCTCCTGTGCCTCATTTGGAACTGTTAGCATCCTTTAACTCACCTTTCATTGCAGTCTGCAGTGTTGTATTATCTCTTTCCTCCTTTCCTCCTCACTGTTTACCTAGTTTTTCTAGTGTCCAGAAACATGTTGTCATCTTTTGATATGCCCACATAGAACCGAAGTGTATTTTAAGGGACTAATCAGGAAAACCTTGAAGCTGGAGCTCAGTGATGCCTCACTCTTTTCAATCCCACACTGGTACCACAAAGAAGTTTAAAATTACCACACTGTGGCAGTCTGGCTGCTGTGTGCATGGCATGTACAGGAGGGCAAAGCTGAGATTGCCTGGTTCCTCATGAATGAATTTTCCACATGCCTGAATTGTTCAAGGCTTTGGTATTCTGAAATATAAATCTAAGTCATTGCTTGAAACTTATTTTAGCTGCAAAGGAGTTATAAGCAGGTTATCACTTGCTAGATATAGTGATCCCATGATCGCTCCTTAGTAGTTACGAAGCCTGTGCGTTCTTGAGCTGATCCTTCCTTCTCATGCTTTTAACACAAGTTAGTTACGGCCGTACGCTTGAGGCTGTTTTAAAACACGATTCGCAGTGCTGGAAACCTGCAAGGGCAGCTCTCCTCCTGCTCGCCCTGCAGCAGCAAACCAAGGAGCTGCTTGTCGGCTCTTGCAGCTGGGGGAAGCAGCTTGGCAAGGCTGAGGAGCAAAGCGCTCCTTGGTGCTCAGCAGAGCTTTAGGGAGAGCCTGGCTGCCCTGAAACCACTGCTGGCCTTTGAGGGTGGTGCCTTGTGCTGTAGGTATCGTAGATGCAGGTATTTTAGAGAGAACAGTCTCCAAGATTTAAGCAAGTTGCTGCTTTCTATCGCTAGTCAAGTGGTGTGGAAAAATGTCCCAGGCTTAGCGGAATGGTACCAAGTAGCTGAAGAAGTAATTTTTCACAGGGAGATGCTGCTTGGGGTGACTGTAGATTCCTTCATTTCAATGAGTAAGACAACTAAGATAACATATACTGCAAAAAGCAGGAAGGACTGAAGGCAAGTAAATAAAACAAAGCCCTAAGGAAAACACATTTGCCAAGATGGTTTCTGTTCTTATCAGCATAAATGCTCGCCATTCCTGGGTCAAGGCACAGCAATGAGTCGTTTCTTCAGTTCCATACATAGCATTTTAAGTACTCCCTATTATATGCAGAGGATTTTGTAGTAATTTCAGGTAGGCAGAGATTTATCCCGGAGTAGCACAGGAAAATTGCACAGCAGAGTGGGATTTTTCACAGAGAATAAAAGAAAATGGAGATCCATAAGCCAGGTAGGCACGTGCAACCCCTGAAGCTCCCGGGTTACCCCACAGGGTGAGATGTGGTACTAGTCATTGATCACTGACCAAAAGTCCCAGAGTTGCCTACTTTGGATAAACCACAGTAGTCTGATCATGTCATCTTGGGTCAGTGGTTTCCTATGGGAGGAGGGGAGGTTAGATGAAGGTGCTGAAGTCAGAAAGATTCATGAAATGATTTGGCAAGGCATGATTTTAAGCTGCAAGTCCAGTTCTTTTTCGTCATTCATTTTCTTATTTTTTTTAAACTACGTCTGGGAACAGAAGCTACATCTAGCATTTGCTAGTGGGGAAACCAAAGCTTTGCTGGAGATTTCTGTTCAGAATTATAACTGCAGCAATCATACAAAGCAGCATATGACATATTGTTCTCAGTGTGCAACTTCTCCATCTAGTCTAAAATATTCTTTAAATATTCTAAACTCTAAATTCTTCCCATGAAAGACTTACTTAAACCCAAGCAATCCCTTGAGGTCTGTGAATTTTTCTTTAATTACTGTAATATGATGCAATGGAGCAAAGCATTCTGCTGAAAAGTAGCATAACTTTGTATTTTGAGTTGCTTGGAGAGCTCTTCTGGCTTTCAGCAATGATTTTTCCCAGTTATTGCTGTCACTTCGGCTATTTATTTGTGCATTCTTTTTAATTAGGGCTCATCATTGCACTATTTCAGCCCTGAAAAGGTCCGTATTGCATCATTGTAAGAACCTCGAAATGACGAGGATCTTTGGAAATTGGGAAGTTTGAGGTGAAAAAGAATCAATTTGCTCTAAAGCAGTATATTAATTGCAAGATAAACTCTACTAATGCAAAGTTTGTTTATTAATGGCAGTTGTTTCCTTGACTGTACTGTGCTTTGGGTTCACTTTTATCACCTACCATTTTACAAAAGGACTGCCCATAGTGAATTGTTTTACAAAGTGTTTAAATACTGTTGCAATATCTGTGAATTATTACATTAATAATATTTAAGAAGCACTTCACTTGCAATATTAGACTGAGCTTTTCCACAGCATTGATACTACTTGAAGAGTTTTTATTTCATTTGTTTTATTTCTACAGTGACACAAGTTTGTAGCAATTATCTGTAGAGAAGATACTAGAGACATTATATGAGAGCAAGGAGCTGTCTCCCATGTGATGACTGTTTTTACTTTTATGAAACAAAACTTATGACCTCAGCTACTTTTGTTCTGCCTTCAAATTCCCTTCTGATTTCATCTTTTCTCTCACTTGGATACAAAGAAAAGAACTCACTGCATTAATTTGCAGACCACATCTTGAGAATGACTTTGTTTAAGCATTTCTGACTTGGAATAATTCTCTTAGTCTCTTATTACACTTTTTTTTTTTTAATGTCCATTTTGTGCGGCGAGACTTACCTGTGCTAAACAAAATAAAATATTCTCCTGGTGTTACCCAAGATGGGGCCTGTTGAGGGCCTGGAATTCCCTACACCAGAGTTAGTGGCAGCCTCTTTCCCTGTGACTTGGTTCTTCTTGGAAATGAAAGCAGCAACAGAGCTGAACGGGTTTGTGGTCAGAGCAGTGCAGCGTCGTCTTGCAAAGGCCTTCAAGAAACTACAGCGTGTTGTGATACCTGCTGCCCGTCACCAGTGCATCCCTACAGGACTGAGATGAGAGGGGACACAGACTTAGTAGGGATAAAAAGTGCATCTCAGTGAATGAGATATCCAGGCATCTCCCAGGAATGCCACCAGTCCAGCCTGGAAAGATTTGTCTGGCTAGGGCAAAACAAGGGGCCACACGTTCCCACCCTTAAACATACTGAGGCCTGAAAGTGCCAGAAAAGAGTTTTTGGCAGATTAACTGTCTTCTAGACTTATCATTATGAGAAGCACTCTCTTGTCTGCTGCTTGCCTCATTAGAATACCCCTCTTTTTATTTTAAGGGGGACACAAATTCCCTACACTCCTCCTTGAATAAAGTCTCATGTCTGGTCAGTACTGTTCCCAAGGCCTTGCAGAGTGAGAGGGCCAGAATGTGCTTGTATGTATATCCCGATTTCTTTGAAGAAATGAAGATGACAGAAGCTGTGATGACAGAAGACTTCTTGTTTTCCATGAGTCTGAGCAAGACAGATCAATAGAAGAACATGATTAAATGCTCTTAATATGTCTTAGTGCTTGTAAAGCCTTGCTTTGTCATAGGGATTTTTACAGCTGACAGCCTGGATTTACTGAACCTCACACCTACCATGAGATTCATCAAACCTATTATAACAGATTCCTGTAAAAATGTGAAATATTATTATTTCTGATCATTCAGCAGACTAAACTTGAGAGAGCTGTGCATTGTCCTTTACAACTCAGAGGGTGCAAATAGATGGTGGCTATGATGTGTAGTCCTGGGGCCTAAAATCCTGCCCTCCCTACCAAAGGGAAGGACTTTCTAAACAGAAACGCAGCACTTTCCATGCTGGAGACCTGCTGATTGCCTGGGGGTGAAGTGCTGCTTAGGATCTGCACATTCCTATAAGCACAACAAGAGGCAAAGTTGTCAGTGAGAAGTCCTTAGTCTGCCTAATTAAAAATATAGCTGGGGAAAGGGGTCAGGCTTCTGGAAACAGAATTTCCAGGTTAGGCACATCTGAAATCTTTGTTTTTCCAATTACTATTGCTTGGTTTTAGTGAGATTCTCTTTTTATAAAACCTTGGCCCTTTTATGATCACCTTGGGGAGCTGCAGTAGTCATCGTGTTGCAGCATGGATATTTTCCAATAGCCACACGCTATTTCATGTGCCCATGGCAGCAACCTCTGATGTTGTGCATGCAGCTGCTTTGACCTAGTGATTTCAGACAAATTGGACTTCAGATATATTTCACTGTATTTAATGAACTGCCGAAGATTGCAGCGGTTTTAAGGGGAGCTCATCTTTTCACCCTCCGTCCTGATTTGAAGCTTCATGATGGCTCATTTTTAGTACGAGCTGGGGAGCCCCGAGAAAGCTGTCAGAGCAGGGGCCCTGGCAGCACCTCTGAGTCCCCTATATTAATTCAGAATTTTTATCCTTCATGTAAGTACAAAGATGTAATTCTCTAGGCAACAAGTGACTTCAGTGTATTTCACTTAATTAAGTAAAAAGCACCTTTGTGTCGGCTGCTTTGCCGGTACCTGCTCGGGAGCCTCACGGGCGCTGGTGCTTCCCTGCCTCTCCATGCTGAGCAAGGAGCAGTGCAGCCTCCTTGCCCGTGCTGGAGCAGGGAAAACGGCCTGCAGAGTCGGCCCCTAATTGTGTCTCAAGGACAGGACACTCTTCCTGCTAATGGGGAGCAACGGGGAGAAATCTGACCAATTCCCAAGGCCACGTATCTTGAATTAGGAAAGCCTAAGTTCTTTATAGTTCTGAGGGATTCTTTCTCCGAGTCGTTTAAGTATCTAGAGGTGTTTGATAAAAAAGCGTCCCTCTCAAACATGCAGCCCTCCCCCTGGAAGTGTGGCCAAGACCCCACAGGCAGGAGCTGCTGCTCACATCTCGTGCCACAGTTCCCGTGTTTTTACTGTTAAGTCCAATGTGCAGAAGGGATGTAAAATATGCATCAGAGACTGCATTGCAGGTAGAGGAGGAGACTTTTTTTTTCCTGCTAAAACAAAGATGGCAAACATTGCATAGATTGCAGGAATCCAGAGCTGGTGTTTTCTTAGGGCAGTGCTAAAGCTGAATCCACCTGTAATGCATGGTCAGATCAGGGACTTCACAGGTCTCTCAATATGCCTTCGCAGAATGAAGTTTTTATTTCTCTGTTCTCTAGTGTCCTATATAGCTCTGTTTTTAGTAGACTCATGGGATGTAAGAGCAAGCACTAGATTCTACAGCGATCCTGTCCCTGCCCTAAATTGCCCTTTTTGTCCTTACTTTCAAATCTTGCATCATCTAGACAGTTTTGCTTTAGAGATGCTGCATTTGGGGGTGCATTCTCATGCTTTTGCTCTGCCGCAATCCCCAAAGCCTAGTCAATGCCTGCTCACTGTGAACTGGCTGTGTCACTGCATATTTCTCTCCCTGTCAGTCACGTAGAAAGGACTGATCCAGCTGTCATTAAATCCTTCACTATTAATGTTCAGTGTGGCTCATGGCTATAGTAGCTGGAGAGATTTCTTTGTCACTGGAAGGGAGGAAAAAAAAGTAGGTCTCTCAAAACTGAAGGCACTGTGAAATTATTACACTGACTCATAAGCACACGTGATAGTTTGAGAGCCCGCTGGGTGTGTTTCACATCACAGCAGCAACCTGATAAATGGGAACCACGTCTGATGTGTAGTCTCCTTAATGCAGCTCATTTTTGCGTCATAACCATTAAATTGGCATGGCCGAGGGCTGAACTGTTACCGAACTGCCTAAGAAGGAGAGAGAGTGCCTTACACCAAAGGATCATGGTCTACGTGCATGAGGGATGAAAGGTTGGAAAGAAAAGAGGCCCAGAGAGAAGAAGTAACTTCCCTAGGGCCACGTAGCAGCAGAGCCCAGACTACCTCCTGTGCCCTCCCCAAGGCTTGGGCCTCTTGCTGGTGGCATCTGTCTGAGGAGGGTTCTGGCCCTTCAGAGGGCTGTGCTCTCCAAGTGCACCATCTTTTGGGCAACAGTCGTGGTGTTGTCTAATGCAAGTAAACCATTTTTTTCAGCCCATCAGCACAATCGTGAGATCAGTCCGCAGTCTCTGAAAATGAATTTAAACAGCACTGATGTTGTTAAACATGATTTAAAGTGACTGTATATTTTGTGCCTGGCTTCCAAAGGCCAAGATGAGGATAATTTTCTACATTATCTATAACATGATTAGATCATTTCTTGCCTACTCATGTTTCTGGACGTTTCAGCTGGGGCAACAGTCATTGCCAATACTGAGTGTAGTTTTGAAAGACCTCTACCAGCTTCCCAATAATTTTCATTTGAGTAACTGAAATGCTTTAGAATCTGTAAAGAAATTGGTAATTTTCAGAGTTAGGAATAAGAACAGATTTTTTGTTGTTTCTAACAAGATTAGTGTCTGAGTGGGAGAAACATGAAGAAAACATGGTGGGGAGTTTTCCACGTAACCCTGTGTGTGAGAAGGGATTTTAAAGTGTCTTTAAGGATACCTTTCTCGAGGGTGCCTCGCGTCTGCTGACGAAGCCTGCAGTCAGCTCTTTCATGGATTCCTGGAAGATATAAACAACGCTTCATTAAAGCAGAGCTCAAACTTCTTCATATTAATACATTTCTACTTCCACTTCTTTTTTTAGAATGAATATAAGCTTTGCAATGGCTCTGACAAAGAATGTGTGTCTCCCACAGCCAAATTCATGAAGAAGGAAACACTGAAGGTATGTGTACAGCAGCCAAATCAGCCTCAGCTGACTCCTTTTGACAAAACAAGGAATACCTTCCAAACTAATAGGAACTATAGGGAATTATTTCCCAAGACCCAGAAAAGACTTTCAATCTTCTGTGAGTAGTTGTGGGCTAAAAGTATTATGAGGCTTTGTAAAGTGATTAGATTATGTATTACAAACAGAAAAAAAAAAAAAAAGAGAGTAATTATTGTGTTCTGTTCATGTGTTACAGAGCAGCTTCATTGCTCTGGCTAGGAGGACTATTTCTTGGCAGTCTGGGCAGATAATTGAATGTTTGTTTGTCTGTCAAAACAATTAATTTACTTTTGGCTTTTGGATTAAATTACTTTTAATGTCTTCAGTTTGAGGGGTGGGGATGATCATATATTCAGTCTCTCCCATTTCCCCCAAATAAAAACATGTAAACTGCAGAACTTGATGGTGCTTAGTGGAACTTCAGAAGCAAAACAGGTATCTGCTGTCTTGTTACGTTGTTCCCCCTTGTGCTGCTTTCTGAGGAACCTGTTTTGGGTCAGGCTCTAACTGTGCTATACATAGACTTCTTTAATGCATTATGTTCCTTTCTCCGCCAAGGAGGAGGTGATTACAGCTGCTGTTATTCTCTGTTTTGAGACAGGTACAAAAAAAAAATTACAGACAGGAGAAGAAAAGAGCTACCAAGCAACTCTTCAGCGCTCTGAAGGACCCCAGTGTGGTGATCACAGCAGACTGGCTGAAGGTATTTGGTACAGACCATTGCTTCTGAGGCTGTCGGAAAAAAAAAAAGTGAGAAATGCGTGCTGCGTCTGAGACATGTGCACTAGCACTTTCTGAGTGAGGAAAGACTCAGTAATTCTCAGTTGATGTTGCTGTGAAGTTCCTGCTTAAATAACTGCTGTAAAAGCTATGGGGAATGTTTCTGTTCCATCTTAACCTAATTCAGTCCATCTGTTCCTTGTCCTTAATAGGAACAAGTTCTCAAAAAGGGCCTAGTACAAAGGAACTGATGATGTTTCACTGTTCTTTCTTCCTCTTTAAAGGAGGCTGCTGGCCTTTCACCATAGATGTGCTTTTAGACTAAAGAGGGAACAGGCAGAGTAATAGGTCAGAAATGGGCAGATGCAGCTTGTTCTATTGACGGTTGGATTTTATGTTGTCACAGCCTAGAATGAAACATAGTGGACCTAATGACAACTGTAATTTCTCCTTGTGCAAGGACTCAAAGGGTGACAGCTTCTCACTGAAGTCCTGAAACTTTGTACATGACAAATCAAATTGGACTCACATTGAGAGATATCGTCTCTGACAACTTATTTTTTAATTCATTAGAGCATTTGGTCTTCTTGATTAATCATGTCCCTCTTGTAGGGGCAAGCAAACTTACTTTTTCGAACACCTATAAACAAATAGTTTTTTGGGTTTTTTTTAAGATAAATTAGGGATTTCATGAAACAATACAATTGTGGTCATGACTGCTTTGAAAAACTGCTCACACTGTTCTGCGGTCAGTGTTGGAATCTGGGCAAGTGAGAAGTGTATTGCTCACTTGAGAAATAAGATTGGCAACAAAATTATGCCACAGTGTTCAGTGTTGATGATAGCACTAAACTAAATCTAAATACTGAGATTTTTATACAAAGCCCCTATGTTGCGTTTGCTGCAGCTAGAAATTTCTAGCCCAAGAGCAAATGGCCAGGGCTGTCAAAGCAGAACACCAAGACAAGAGTTGAGAGTCACCCTACACACACTGAAGGCAAGAACACCTTAGGCAAAATCTAACCTTACAGAGAAATGTCCCCATTCGTAAAGCTATTAACTGTAATATATGCTATCAGTTTTAATGTCTTCTCTGTAAGAGAGAAAGTGCATTGAACTTGACAGAGAAGTAAACCAACTAGAAGGCACTTTAAAATTGTGCTGTTTGACCGAACCATTAATAGCTCTGTTTGGCAGAGCACTATTAAAGTGACTTCTGAGGTCAGTTAGACTAGCTAGAGCATTTCTCTCTGTGCTGCCCTAATTGGCATGCTCTCCAAATATTAACGGATCACTCTCATGTGCCCAGTGATGCTGCTTACCTAAAATATTAAAAAAGCTGCCTAAAATATTCAAAAAGCTGGAAGCATTAAGTCATTAATAGAAATATGATGAGCATATTCTAATAGCTGGATTGGCACGATCAAAGATTTTGCAGTGAGATCCCTGAGACTGTCTGGCCCTGAGACTGACAAGGTAAAAAGTATATCTTGGTCTGACCGTAAGAGCAGTGCTTGCTGGCAATAGGAATACTGAAAAAATACAGGATAAATGTTGTTTTTTTTTTCTTTTAAGGAGCAATATAAGAGTAATTTTTCATTCTCTTCTTTTCCCCTGCTCCAGATCCGTGGGACTCTGAAGAGCTGGACCAAGCTGTGGTGTGTTCTGAAACCAGGAGTGCTGCTGATTTATAAAACACCAAAGATCGGACAGTGGGTTGGGACAATCTTGCTCCATTCTTGTGAGCTGATCGAGAGACCCTCCAAAAAGGACGGCTTCTGTTTTAAGCTGTTTCATCCTTTGGATCAATCCATCTGGGCTGTCAAGGTAACAGCCCTGATGAGCAGAACAGCTTCTCTTTGGGTGCCAGCATCTCTGAGCAGTGAGAAATGCGGGTAGGAAGAAGCTGCTTTCCAAACAGGCTGCAGTGATTTGCCTTGTGTGGCTCTGTGTGAGCTGGGTTTTGTCTGGCAAAGCTTATTAACTTCAGTGCAGCACCACACAAGCACTGTTATTCTGCTTTGCTGCTCTGCAGTGAGCTAACATCATCCTTTGACTCCGCAGGGATCCTGAACCTAAAGGGTTGAGAAAGTGGTGCAGAGATTTTTGAGGGTGTTTGTGCTATCTGGGTTTTCAGTTATTCAGATGTTCTTAGTGACAGTAAATTGACTTCATGAAAAGACTGGGGACACTGAAGTCTGGTAATGGTGTGACATCAAAGGAACATGGTGCGTTGTGATTAGTTAGACAAATGTGTTGTTCTTGGTGTAGAAATTCATGCATAAATTGAAGAAAGGAAAGACATGTTTGTGCAGAAAAAAAATGATCCACATCTAGGAGCTTTATCAAGCCCTGGCCTAGATGTGCTAATAGGAGATGAGGAGTTGATGCAATTAACTTGACTTTCCAGAAAAAAAAGCATGTACAAAGCAGTAAATGCTTTTGACAGTGCTAGAAGTGGGTTGGCAGAGTAACAAAAATCAGATGAATGATCTAACCAAGGCTTGTTTTTGTTAGTGTCTCTGAGATTTGGTTTGTTGGTAATGGTCTGGAATTCACTAGTCTACCCAAGCCTCGGCTCTGCCACAAAGGAGTGACTTTGGATAGGTTATCCAATCTATCCTGTCTTAATTTTAGCTGTTTTGAAACTGAAATAGCAAGGCTTTCTGTCCCTCATTTAGAGTCCTTGTTCTGACTTGTTGCTCAGAGGCTGAGATCGTCTCTTGCTTAATGCACAGTAGAGGTCCAACAGTGACCTCTGGATCTCTGTGCAGCACAAATTATTAGTAGTTTCTCACATCTCTTAAATAACTCCCTCCAAATTTTGAAGAGCTGTGTTTCTTTTTTTTCCCCTTAAGAATTGACAAAAGTAGAAAAAGTTACCTTATGTTTATGAGTGAATAGGAAGACCTCAGTGCTTCTTGACAAGCACTGAATGCAACTTCTGTTGGATGCCTTGAAGAGACAGCACTTAACTGCTCTTGAACTTTGTCTCCCCATTAAAAACAGCAACTCTGCTGAGTTATTGCAGATATAAATTCTCTAGGAAATATCACCAGAGTATACAAGGCATTGCAGGTTATTGCCTTGCTGCAAAGTGGTCAGCAGAATAAGTGTGCCGAGAAAGATTCATGTGAGAGGGATGATGGCATTTGTCACTGTTACCAAAAAGTCAGGTGAAGTGGAGGGGAAGCCTTATGGGAGCAGATCAAGCAGCCTTATTCCTACTCATTCTGCTGAAACACTATAGAAAGTCTTGATTTTGAATATGGTAGAAGGAGATAACTAAAATAAACCTCAGCAATCCAGAGTAAGAGCTGTTTTCTGACAGTTGCTTAGCTCTAGTCTGTGCCTAGGTGCATTGTTTTTGCTTTATGCTATTTATATAGGTTTGGCTGTCACTTTGCTTCTTACTCAATTTGAAGAGTCGTGTTGCTTGTCTTATCCAGAGCCTATGCCCAAGAAAGTTGTCCGTCATTTGCAACCCATCAACCAAAAATTTGTTCTGACATGACAGGTCCACTGAATTCTTCTGGGAAGCACAGTAGGAAAGATAGTGAAAAACTACTATCATTTAGAGATCTGAAGTGTTACAAGATGCCAGAACTTGGTATGAGTCATCCAAAAGAAAGAGTTTTTATCAATATGCATTATGTGTGTGTGTATCTAATTCCTGTGTCTCTTGAGAAAATATATGACAGAAACAGGAATTAAATATGAAGGGAATATATCTTCGAAAGTGTTTGTGTACTAGAGAAGCTCCCAAGAGATTAGAGTTTTAAAGTCAAAATAATATTCTGAGTCTTTTGAGACAGATGTTTGGAAAGCAGTGTTTGAGCAGCATGAGTTTCAGGATGTTTCCGGAAACCTGAATTCAGACTGGATTGCTGTGCGTGATAGATGCTTTCAGCCCCAAGGTGAACACCAAAATACACATTAAGAAATCCACCGGCAAAAGGCTTGATGTCAAAGAAGCTGTCAGCGCTCTGACAACAGTTTAAGACTGAAGTTGCTAAAAGTACAGATTCATTTTATGTCATTTCATGGCCTTCTATTAAAGCCACTGAAGCAGAATTGACTGACTTGTCTAAACTTGTTTTGTATTACCCTGCAAAGAAGAAGGCCAGTTTCTCATGAAATATAGATTAGTTTGAATTCAAACAATAAGCCCAAGTTTCTGTCTATCATGATAGAAGTAAGATCTTGCTAAATAATTTTCTCTTCTGGCTAAAATGGCTTCTGGGATTTCCAAGGATTGTCTAACCTAGAGCTGATGGTCTGATTTGGACTCACATTAGAGGACTAAAGCTCATGAGCGCCCTGTCAGTGTTAGCCCAGGTGCTCTGCAAAAGTCAGGAATTAACTGCCAGGTTCAGCCGTGTACTCTGGAACAAATATTGTCTGCCTCAAGCATTGTCCTAGACATTTATAATCATGTGAGCCACTTAAATTTAGCGTGCAGTCATTTAACTTGAGTTAGAGCAGGATGAAATTTTGGGGTACCTGTCAAACAGTAGGAACATAAGATGAAAGACCATTTCTGAGAGTTAACACCTAGACATATGCACCAAGTAGCTTTTACTCCTATAAAGCTCTCTGCTTTCTAGAGCTGTCTTAGAAGCATTTCCCTGGTAGGAGTACTTTATTCTGCACAGGATTCTCTTGGCTTCTCAAGAGTTCAGTTTTTATGCATATGCATCCTGCTTCATGATGCATATGAATTAGAGCTTTTCCCTTTTTGCTGTACCCAGGCCTTTGAAAACACGAGGCCAAACCCACCAAAATCTCAGAGTGGGTCGTCAGCTCAAGCAGCCATCAGAAAAGCTTTCCTGCGCACCCTGAAAGCTGCCTCGCAGACACTTTGTCCATCGTGTGAGGGCAGCTTCCTTCCGTGACACTTCCGAGAAGATCCGTTCCGTGGGGGTGACAGCAGGAGACCACCCAACCCAGCAGTTACTGTGCAGTGGGGACAGCCACCCTTTTGCTCTGTGGAGGGAGTGCGGCTGTTGGATGGCTTCGCTTGCCCTGCTCTCCCAGATATCATCTTGGAATAGGTCGTATTTCTGTTGAAGCTGAATGTTGTGGTGTGGGGACGAGCGCTACTGATTGCCGTTTCTGTTGTCAGATTTAGAATAGTAAATGAGTCAGGGTCAGGCCCACTGAGTCTGGGTGTATATATGATTTTAATTTTAAAGATTTCAGTGTTTTGAGTCATACCTTTAAAGAAATCAAAGGGAAGAAATTCTAGCTGTGGGACTTGTGCCACTTCTTTTAGGGATATTTGTTCTAGTCTGTGATATAACCTAGTTAGTTTCTTCTTCCTGCTTACAGTTATACACAGACCCACTAATGAAAGGGATATTTTTCCTTTGGTAAGCTTTGTTTTATGAGTCTCCAGGAGTCTTCAATGTAGTCAGTTCCATTTTTCAAAGCATAAACACGCTCTTTTTTGATAACGTCTCTGAGTCTCAAATCAAATTTAAAGGCAGGAATGATTTGAAGATGCTTCTTTAATAGCTATGGTGTCTAGAGGCTGCAACTGAGCTTGAGGTCCCACTGTAGCAGGAATAACATTCACCTTTAGCGGGAGAGTCGTTGTCTTGAAGGTCTTAGTCTTGAAACGGGCAGGACGATTATGGGCTGGGAGGTGGACAGCATTATTATCTCCACGCTGCAGATGCAGGAGCTCATTTTCTTTGCAGAGATGCTGACTTTATTTTGATGGCCTGCTTTGTTTTGCAGAGCTCTGTGGTGAACAGCCGCCTCCTTGTGTGTACATGTCGTACCATTAAACTTCTTTCCTTGACAGAGTGGCTTGGCCCCTCCTTGTGTTGATCCACATATGTCAACTCCTGCTTCCTTTTATTTTTATTGTTGGTTTTTAAATGTTTTCTTTATCTGTATTACTGTGTTTTTTTCTCCTCCAATAGAGAAAATATCAGTCTGTGCACTGAAAACCCCATCATAAAACGGTGAAACCTGCAATTCTTGGGCACCTGCTCAGCTGCAAGCTCGGGCATGGAAGAATGCCAGGGAGAATGATGCCTGATTGCATTAATGTCACTATTTGAGCTGTTCAGCTCACTAATCAAATCCCAACTTTGCTAGTCCTGACTATTAAGCCTGTTAAACAGTCTTAATTTTGGGAATCCTGAGAGAGGAGGAGAAGAATAACAAGGATCTCTGTTTCTCCTCAGAGTGGAAGATGGTAGAGACAAGAAGCTAGACTCAAGATTGCGGTATTCTCAGCAGTCCATCTTCGTGCCGTACGCACAGATGTGATTCAGTGCTTGTCCTGTGCTTGTACTCTTCATTCTTTACAAATTTTGGCTTCCTGACTGGAACTCCAAAACAAAACCACAGTTTAACTATCAGACACTTGCATATGGGAACTGTTTTCAGTCGCAGTCAGGGAGTGAATTCTTATGTGAAAGGTTTATAGGCACTGCCCTGTTACTGAAAAATATTTTGCAGATTCCCTTATTAGAAATTAGTCCTTCCTTTGAGGACAAGTTGGGATGTTGTAGCAGCTCATGCTAGGAATGAGACTATACTTAAAGTGCAAAAATTTTCTGGCAGATTTTAGGTACTGTGTGTGCTGTTCTCTGGAAACTAAAGGAAGGACTCCCTTTTCTGTGGGCCAGGTGACAATCATACAGGTTCCCACTGGGCCCAGATACAGTGGTGACAGGCTGCAGTTCAGCAACATGTGCCCAGCCTACAGCATCTTCCTTCTCCAATGCTGCGCCTCGTCTCTGCAGATGCATTTAGAGGATGGAGCTTCCCCTTGCCCCATTCCAAAAGAGCTGCCAGTACAGAAAAACTCTCTGCGTTTGTTGCTTTTTTTCTCTGCATCACTTGTTTTTTGTTTCTGTCATTTCTAGGGCCCAAAAGGAGAAAATGTTGGTTCGATCACCCAGCCTCTTCCCAGCAGTTACTTGATCTTCAGAGCAGCCTCCGAATCGGATGGTGAGTTCTGGTCTTTATTTGCTTTGGTGGAACTTTAGGGTTGGTCGATGTGGACTTCAGTACTGTTCACTCCTTGCTAGTTAAGAAAACAGGTTGATGCAGTAAATTGATGCATAAAAGAAAAAATGGCACCTCAAGTCAAGATGCAGTTCATTAACAAGTGTCTGAACAGTCTGAGCAGACCACAGGCATATTTCATATTCCCCACTGAGTAGCCACCATTCATGTTGGCCATGTCCATGGATGAAGGACCTAGGATTATAGCTGGAGAAAAAACACTAAATAAGTAAATACTGGAAGATGAGAGGAGTTGTTCCTGAAACTGGGATGAGAAGAGTTTTACCTATACCCTCAGCTGGAGAGAGATTTTATAGTTTATCTACCAATGTCTTTCACTAGGAAGGGATCTGCTGGAGAAAAATGGCATAGTAATATTGAAGGTTGTTGATAGATATCTCTCTGCCACCAGAAGCCTCTTGTGAAACTTATTGTACTGTGGTTTGCACTACAGCAGGCACAGATGGCCCTGTAAAATACTGTTCTGGGAATTCACAAAATCATGGAAGGTAAAATTAGGTCAGTATTTAACAAGCATGCCAGCTTGCTATGTGAAAATCTCTCTAAATGACTTCAGAAGGCCTAAAATATCAGTGATTTATAAGTAGATAAGATTAAAATCATGTTTTCATTCCAGTTGGCCTTCAGAGTACATAATTTTCGTTTCTTTCTTTTTTCTTTTTCTTTTTTTCTTTTTTTTTCCTGCAGCAAATGAAAGCAGACTGCTCGTTTTAGGGACATTTTTCACCTATCCCACAATGCATACTGAGGTAGCTTGCTTGGTCTTATTCTAGATAACTTCAAGAATGCACAAACATTTTATGAAGCACAGGGAGCTTCAGAATCAGAGTCCTTCTGGCCCAGTGATTAAATTTCACTTACTTCTAGCAGCTGGAAATGGGACACCAAAGATGGTAAATGCATCTTTGACATGGCATTTAGAATAAGAGATTTTCTTTATTGCAGACTTGGCACACTGTTCATCTTGCCCCTAAGCACAGCAGGCTGTTCGTGGTGATCTGTACCATCTAGGCAGGGGAAGCTGTTTGCCAGTGCAGTGAGATCATATGAAATTAAGTGGAACTTGTATAGAGCCAAAGCAGCACATTTATTTCTTTGCACATGATTCTTTTGTACTTCATGGAACAACACTACTTCCACACCATATTTGTGCAAAGGAATACAGGATTCCACCCAAGTGTCATTTGTGTAGAATGATGCAGATTGATATAATAGTCTCTGGGGAATAGAGTGCCTTCGAGCTAGACCTGGTAAATTACAGGCATTTAAAACTCTGGTTAGACAGACAGCCCACAGAATAGATAGAGAGAACAATCCCACCAAGTTCTTAGGCAAGTGAATAACTTCAATAAATGTCTTATCAGTGCAGGTCTAAATTATTTCCTTAGAGATCCATGCAACTTGCCTTTCTGTTAACTTAGGAAGTGTACAAAAGGAGCAGTGTAGTCACTATGTGCATGTAAGACAAACTGCTGACTGATAAAGATGTTTTTTTCTCTTGGCATTTCCATTGTCTTCTAAATGAAAATCTTCATTCTGGTAGAAGCTGAATGATGAAACCTTAAAGCCAACCTAGCAAAGAGCCCTGTGTCTGAGCTTGTACTCCCTATTTTTTGCAGACTGTAATGGGCCAGTTATGTGCAGTATAAAGCTTTAGTTTTGTTTTAACTAGCCTTACCCATCAAAGCTTCAAAGCTAGAAGTAGCCTGAGGAGATTATCAAATGTAAAATGTCTTATGATTAGATGGGATCTAATGTGATCAAGGGAAGCAGCAGGAACTGAGAAACCTCTAAATCAAATATCATAAATCTATATCTAGAATGTAGCTAGAACCTTTGGTTTAGGATGAAGTAGCTTTTAAATGGCATTAGCAATGCTCAAGATTCACCTGCAGAGATTCGGAGTGAGTAAATTATACCTAAATAGCTGCCATCAGTTAGTCCCAAGAGATGTCAGTGACAGCTGACAGAAATGAAGCTTTGAGAATTCTGTCTTTCGCTTTGTGTTTTGCAAAAGCTTTTGATACCATATCTCACCAGAAATGCTAGCATGAAAGACGGTTAAAATAAAAACTATTTGACTTCACAGCTAAGGTCAGTGAGCTGTGAGAAGCAGATGAACCTTGAGTGGGAAGAGGAGGTGGTTTGGGCATCTCTGCTCCGTGGAGCAGTGTAGACCGGCTGACAAACAGCCAAGCTGTTTGTGGCTGTTGCACTCTAGGATCTGTGACTTGCATCGTTAGATGGCATAAAGCTTATGAAGACAGGACACAAAGAATGGAAACTGCTACTTTTAAAGCAATCTTGGACAAACTACTCTAAAGGCAGCCCAGCTATTCAGATGGTTGTAGGCAATTGTAGAGATTTATCTGTTGTGAACAGGCATCTCCTGGAGAGTATATTTCAGCTTGTTTTATTTCTTTAATGCACTGGACAGCTATACAGGATGTACTTACAGTCAAAGGAGATGGGGATTTTAGACGGAAAGAGCTAAGCTGGCTGACAGAAATGGGCCAGGTGGGATGTGTTCCCTTGTATAATGTTAGCGTGTGTTTGTAGTATGTTCACAGCTCCTCCGGAGGTGCGATACTGCGTGAATCTGCAGCATCACGGAGGAGGTGTCCTGACCATATTCTTCTTAACACAGCCTCCCATGGTCATAGTGAAAAATGAACTGCCGAACATTTGGCAAATTTAACAGTAATTCATGGAGGCCTCTGACTTGCTTGGAAATATTGAGGTATAGCATATGTCAGATGTACAGTTCTGCTATCCAGGCAGCTATATCATGATCAGCAGCTACATGGCCTACTTCTTTTTCTCTCTGCATTTCAGAATCCCTTTTTCCCCTCTGCTATGCCATCTGTGACAGCCTTTTGGCAGGATTTGAGGTCCTGACTTCTGGACAGCCTGCCGAACCACCGTCAAGCTACAGTAAATTTCACATTCACAGACCCCTGCAGCAGTCTGCTCTGTGATGTGTTTTAAAGACATCTGGAAGGTCGAATCAGCCTACAAGGCTCAACCTGTACAAAAACAGAGTCTTTATCTCAAACTAGCTTCAGTAAAGAACATTTATTTTTCCAAACCAGTGACTATGTCTGTAAAGCACATTTGTGCTGATGAGAGTGTTAGAATTAATGGCTGAAACATGTCCCGTGGGTACTGCCACCAAAGGGGTTACTGCAGGGAATGCAGTGTGGCAGACAAGTAAGGGTTAAAGGCTAAACAGAGGAAATGTAAATCCCACTTGCATTTTGTTCTTATGTGCATCCCCTCCTCCAGGCATGCTTTAGATAGGCTCCATTGCCTGATGTGGGTGGAGTTACGCAGAAAAACTGATGGTCTTTTTGCGTTATTGTTTCTTTAATCATTGGTAGTCACCAGACTCTTCTCACAAAAAGGATACTCTGATCTAGGGAGAAAAATTACTTTATTGCAATGAGGGTCACACACAGGAGCAACAAACCAGGAGGAGGACTGCAGTTCAAAACCCAGTTCACATTGAAGTACATCATCAAATCGAGAGATGCTGGAAAAAAATAAAGTTATCTTCTTAGATTTATGTCTGAACCCGTGAGCTCTTTTACAGCAATTTAAAATCCATACATTTGCAACCAGATTTTACATAGCTTGGTGCATAAATAGCACTAGCAGCTAATTGAAGGATTGCATCCTTGCAGCTTGACAGCCAAAGTGTAACGAATCATGCACGTAGACACCCAAGTGGTACAGCAAAATGAGAAGCAGTCAGCTGAATACGGTGACCTCAATGTTCAGTGACTGAAGCAAATCAGTGTCTTCCTCATCATTTGTGATTTGTGTGCACTTGAGCAAGAATTCATCGTTTCCAGGTGGCAGTCTACCTCAGGCTGATTCTTAAAAGCATCTGTCTTGTAGGTGTAAGGGAGGAAGCTGAAAGCTGGATGACTTTAATAATTCAAGAAGAATAATGCTCCCTTAGTGATGCCTGTCTAGAGGAATGTATGGCTACTAGGTGTGAAGCTTTTGAGGTCTTAATTGGCAAGAGATTAATCCCAGCTGTTCTGTAGCTACAAATATTCATTGGCAAAACGGGTAGTCCCCAAATGAGATTTTGGTGTGCAGCATCACGATTGCACCTCAAGCAGGTTTTTACTTTCTTGGTGAGGGCTGAGGGAAGGTTATCTGGCACTTCAGTGTTCACTCATTGTAAAATGTGGCAGACAGATAGAGTTGGCATATCCAATTATGAGTATTCCTAGCTGCGATCATGGTGACTATAAAGAATTTCAAGAGTGAAGAGCTTTCAGCACTACCTGATTTTTCTGTAGGCTATTGCTGTAATTGGAGAGTTTTTTGAGGGCTAGGCCATTCTCCAAGTACTCCTAGGAGGAGTTCCTTGAGCTAACCCTGGTTCAGCAGCCTAAGCAATCTTTTGATTGTGTTTTTCCAAGAGAGAGCGGTAGAAACATTTTGTGCCATTTGTTTCTTTCTAGTGGTTCCCTCTTGTCTGTTGAAAAAGAAGTGTTTCTTTCAGCTGCAGGCTCCAGGTTTCAGCTGGGCACCAGGTACCAGCAGCGCCCTATGGAGGTGGACAGGGGCATCCCTTCAGAGTGGAGGGATCTTGTGTGATTCTCACTGGCCAGCGGTGTGAGAGTCCCTCTCAAAGGGTTGTTGAGATCCAGTCCAGCCCGTTGGGCCAGGCAGTCTAGGGGAGCATCCATGGGATGGGTGTTTGATCTTGTTGGCTGCTTTTTATAAGCTCGTCTCTGCCTGGGATGGTTGTGAATGTGGTCTCTGATCCAGATGGGAAGGATCTGTGCAAACGGACTGTTTACATCCCAGAACATCCCAACTCAAAGCAAGAGTCACAGCTCCCTTTGGGGATCCCATCCTTTAGGTCAGCACAAAATGCTGCATGCAAAAGAGAAGGGATCCTGCTCCGCGACTGCGTGGCTAAGGGAACACTTTGTTCCTTATTCCCAGGTAATATAGATCTTCTTGAAGCAAGAGGATTTATGCAAAATTCTCCCAAAATAGTCACTGAGGCGGATAGAGTAGCATACCATTTGGTATAATAAATTCTTAAAACCCTGTAGGGGATTTTGCCATAGGCTGATGGTATGTTCTTGGGTTTTCCTCCTGGATTTAAACATAAGCTTTTTTAGGGCACAGTCTGTCACAGATTATAACAAAAATCTGATAATTGATTGCAGTGTTTTACATTACAGTTTTAAAAACCTCAGACCTTCTAAACAAATGCAATTGTAATTCTTCCCCAGCTCTTTCTTTTGGTTCCTTTATCTGCATCATGTTGTGCTGCTCTTTGTCTCTTAAAACAGACAGATTCTCCTTCTCTCATCTAAGTATCCTGCATACAGAAATGACTGGAGTCAACCACTCAAAATATGGAAATGTGAGAATAAAGGTAGCCAATGAAGCCTTCATACGGACAACAATAGCTATAAATGATAGCCTTTAATTATGTGACCACATTCTTTTTTTCCCCTTCTGCAACTCCTGAGGGAGTGAGTAGACTCACTGTATAAGCAATTAAGTAATTCAAATGCCAGAATTTCCCTTTCCTTTTCACAATAAGGATGAATATTACTCAACAGCAAGATCACTCAAATGTAAAAATGTTTCATGTAGGCCTGTAGTAACGAAACAGGTTTATCTTGTGTGCAGGCCTCGAAACTCGGAGGGCATAATTTTTTGGTGTTATGGTGCAATTACCACATTGTTGACTTGCAGAGAATGTAACCTTTTCATTTGCAGAGGAAATGCCATACTTCATGTCTGCTTCTGTGTTACGTATTTGTTTGGATTCACAGCACCACCTGATGGCCGAAGGCCTGTGTCTTTTATGTTGCTCTTGAATTTACTTTCTGTTAGAAATGAAAGTAGGGCAATACCCTGGTGCCATTCCTGTGCTCTGTGGGACAGAAATAATACTGTTTGCCAATGCACAGGGCGTTTCTCTAAGGAAAATTCCTTGAAAGCTTCTGCACTGCAGTATTAAAATGAAGATTTTTAACATATTTTTTTTCAAGTGGGTCCTTTGATTAAGTTTTCCAAAGTGTTGCCAGGCACGAGAGCTATCTCATCACCCCTGCCTGCTGCAGATAATAGCCAAAAATGGGCTTTCAACTTAATGAGTCAGGGGAGAGGGGATATGTAGGAGGAAGTGGGTTTGACTCTGTTCTGCCATTTACTCTAATGGCTTTTCCATCCAAATCCTCCCCCATGGTGACGAGGGAATAAATTCCTGGGTGTAGAGCCTTAATGTAAAAAAGTTTGTTAAGTACAAAATAGTGTGAAATCAATTCCAATATCCTTTAGCCCTCCTAATCTTTTATTAACCATTATGAATGGTTTTATTATTAAATCATAAGCTGGAGCTGATGGAATTTATAGGAGTAAATTGGAGGAAATGGCTGGGCTCTGTGGTGTCCGTGGTTCTCTGTTCAAGTGGAATTCTTCGAAGCTTGAGAGCAGTTCCCTCTCTCTCACTGGTTATAGCTTTGTATCAAAACAAGTGCTAAGAGCTTCTCAAATTTATAAATATATATTTATATACCTGTGATATGAATATTTTAAAATCTCACTGATCTTCTTACAGAGCTAGATTCTGGTCATGGCAAAATCGATGGGAATTCTGCCCAGTAGTGGCTGGATCCCAGTGTGGTTTAAGCATATGCGTGATGCTCGGCATGTGATAGAGTAGGACAGAACAGGACCATTTCCCCAGTGGGACCTCAGTGTGGATGTGGTCTAGAGGAAAGCTGTCTGTAGCAAAATGCCATTGCCAGAGCAAAATCCTTAGTTGTTTTCTTCATTGCCTCTCAAGTGCACTTCTAATTATTGCAAAATGTATTCGAGGACCGTAATGAAAAGCTTTGTTTTACAGGCTGGAAATTAGAGGGTTTCTCCCTTGATACCCCCATACTTGAATGCTCAGCCAATATGCAGGTGTCCTGGCCTCATTAGTGATTCTGGACTACTGCAGCAAGCTATTTCCAAGAATACAGAGGCTCCAGCAAGGCTTCCAGCAAGGGATTGGTTGTGCTTTAACACTAACACACCACTTTGTGGACTTGGAGGGGGCATTGCATGAGGAGCCAATATGCAAATTGGGTTCCTGTCTCATCTTTGTGCCGTGTCTGAAGTTTCTCATATTGGCAAATTACCTTCAGGTGAAGCCTTTTTGTGGCAGGATAAGAAAACCTAAAATGAGTAGGTGGAGAGGAAGAGGTGCTGTTAGAGCAAAGCTACAGTGAGTTTTCCATTGTTATTTCTTGTGCACATATGTCACTCATGCAGCTGCCAAAGTATTTACCATTTCCAGCCAGATAACCTAGGGATTATTTATGTGAAAAGTAGATTATGGTACACAGTGACTTCTTGCCTTAAAGTGAGCTTTGCACTGAGGTAAGAAGCTTTATAGAGGCGGTGCACAAATCATCTTACTTGCTCTCCTGTGCTTAAATAATTCTCCTTGTTTTTACAGGCCGGTGCTGGCTGGATGCTCTGGAGCTTGCCCTACGCTGCTCCAGCCTCTTTCGGCTCAGTGCCTCCAAGCAGGGCAAGGATGGAGAAATGAACTGCTCCACGGACGCAGCCCACTCAGGGCTCAACAACCTCTTGCACACAAGCACCATTTCGGACCAGGAGCTCTTCCAGTAAGCCTAGGCTTTCACTTCCTAATACCCAGAGCAGATTTGCATGGCTCATGTGTGGGCATCTATTTAACCTGATCATAATCTAGACAGAGTTCACTTAAAAAAGGCAATTAAAAGTAAGTTTCCAGGTTCCTCTGCTGTGTCCATCAGGTCTGACGAACATGAGGCCTACTGTCAGCTAGTGCTTGGGCACAGAGGCTGGAGGGAACCTCAGCTGCATTCTTGTGCATCAAAAGCAAATTTCTGCCATCCCTTGCTTGGTCCAAAACACTCTCTGGAGATGCTGGCATGAAAAATGGCTTGCCTGAGTGGAGACTGGAGAGTCTAGCCACTACAGGGAATCTGGGGTTAGCTAGACATTTACAGTGTCTGTCTACGGGTTAGCACATACGGCCGGGAGTCTGATCTGTTTTTTAATAATGCACTTTTGCTACTAATAATACAGTGTCATAGTCAGCAGGCTGTGCACACGGCATCCTGAGATGTATAATTACTTTTTCTCTCTGCAGGGGTTTTGAGTGGTTTCCAATTTCCTCCTCAATGCCTCACATAAATATTCACATATGGGGAAAAAGTCCCTGTAGCCGCCTTCTGTTCACAGCACTACAGCAGCATTTTGGAGCAACTCGCATCAATGCTCTTTAAATGGTATAAGAAATCGTGGAGGGGATTATCTCTTGTTTATAGCTAAATAGGTGATCTCAAAAATCCCTGTGGAATAGATAGTTCCCACTCCAGGGGACGTGGTGTTTATTGCCACTTCTACTGATGTCAGTTTGGCTCTCAGGGCTTTCAGAAATGCACCATGGGCTGGACAGTATTTTTTTAGGGTAGTAGCTCTTACAATATGCTCTGTATATCCTATTCTCTGAGAATTTACTATTCTAGTTTCCTTTTGCCTAAGAGAGCCTCTTAGGACTTCGCTCACCATGAGCTTTTTGGCTGACGGTAAATGCAGGAAGGTAGTGGATTTGTTTTTCAGCTGGTGGAGGTGCGTGCCTAAATCCTAGATTAAATGGAGCCTGTGGCATGGTGGACACACATATAGACCCGTGGCTACTGTTAATGGCAAGTGCAAAGGGTGGAGATAAAACTGTACTGAAGTATTTTTGCTCTGACATATGTTGCACAAATGACACTTCTGCTTAACTGCTTATCTGTTCGATATTAAAAGGCCTCTTGAACTGCTTAGCAGTAGCACCCATGGCAGTCTTCAGCAGGACATCGGATGCACAAATGGAGTCCGATTTTTGGCACAAGCTCAGCTGAGTGGTTCAAGTCAGAGGTATATGAACTTCTTCTCAGTGTCTGGCCATCAGGACAAATCAGTTTCCACTCTAAATTTTGCTGCTGGTTTTAATTTCTACCCAGACTTTCCCTAGTGCTTAAAGCCCTGGAGAGTTTGTCATTACAGGTCAGAAGGATGAGTTTCCCTGGAGGAATGAGGAGCATTTCAGCAAGAGAAAAAGCAAAACCAAAACTGTCCAAGTGCTGAGCAAAGAGTTTTGGGTTTGCTGCTGACAGCAGCTTCCTCGCAGGGATTAAATCATTCTAATTAAATGCCTTCCCTACAGGGAATCATACCAATTAAATTGGCACACTGTTGTTAGGGGGCCACTTAATTACATTTAACTCTATCTTCAAATTAGCCAAATGACTTTGTCAGAAAAAGAAAAACAAAAAGAAAAGGGAGATGTTGTGTATTCCAGAGAAAGCAATCCCCAAGAGACTTGGCAAGCGGGGATCTTCCCTTGAGCCAAAGCTACATTTGCCTGCTGGCTGCTTTTCTGCTCCCCTGCTGGGGGGGAAGTCAGGATTATACAGTGGTGTTGAAATCAGTGTCTTCAGTAGTATAAATATGGGAAGGGGAGAGGTATGTAATGCTGCTGAGCAAGGGCTGAGGATCTGTGCAAATCTATGATTTTAGACAAGAGGCTGTAAGAGAAGTAGATACTCCTCTTTTATTGTGAAATTGCATTTCTTCTCGCTTCCATCTCTTATCTCAGCAAACCCAGATATCTGGCTTGTCTCGTTTGATGCAGAGCCAAAGTGTGTTTCCTTTGTGGAGAAAAGCACCATCTAACCCACGGAAGTCCCGGTCACTAGTCAAAGTTTCAAGGAACAACCCTAGAGAATAAAACACTAGTATCAGACAGCTCCATTACACTGAAACAGTAAATTAGCCCTGAAAAATGCTGTCTTATTTGTGTTTCTGGGTAAAATGGAAGCCAGCTGTTGACTTTAGCATAGTCATTTCCTCTTGGCTTTTCAAGTCTGATCCAAATCCCTTTGGAAGCCTTTACATTTATTTTAGTTCAAGCTCATAACTTTGCTTTTGGTTTTAACGTATTGTATATATTTACTGCTGTTGCTGTGTGGAAGAACAGAAGTGCGTGGCTACAAGTTGTCAATTTTCTTCCTCAGAAACCAGAATGAGAAATTTCTGTTTTCCCTTTGGTTCCCCAGAGCAACTCCTTGGCTCCGAATGTCCTAAGTCTTGTCTTGGTGGTGGCAGTGATCAACTGTTCAATGGGATTTCATATGATTTTCACTTCCACTTGGAGTAAATCAGACATCCTTAAAAACATCTGTTTATGAAAGGACGTTTTCTGGGAGAGTAGGGAGGGAAAAGCAGAAGAATCTAAGAAAAGAGTCATTTGCTCCACCAAAACCCCACACCATTTGCTCCATACCAAACAGATGTGAGGAAGCCTGAGGGCTGAGGTAAGAAATTTTCAGGGGAAGGTGCCAGCAGCCCTTCAGACCTAGGCTAGCCAAGCAAAGAGGTAGTATTTGTGTGAAGGTACGTATGAATAAGGAAAACTGAAGCCTATGCTAAATATTTCTTGGGAAAAAAAAAAGGCATTTAGTAATTACCATTTCAGGTCCATCTCATCATGTTTGCCGTCTGTTGTATGAGCTGTATCTGCTTTTTCAAATGGATGCTATAAACGACCTGAGGGACTAATTTTGGATTTTTTTTTTTTGATTCTGTAAAGATTGGATTAGAGAGCATGAAAAGTGCAGCTTCTATACTTTTCTTCAATGTCGTTATTATCTGGCTCTTCTTGTTATGGGCTTTGAACTACAGAGTTCTTGCTCACAACATTATCTAATGGCAACAAGTTATCCAGGATAGTTTGTGTGTGTGTGTGTGAAAATACTCGCTTCTATTGATTTTTAAACTCCCCTCTCCAAATGTAGGGCTGTCTTAGGACTGTCCTGTTGAAATAAAGCAATAGCAATATTGAAAAAATATATATTCCACAGCGTTAATTTTCCCCCATATGCTACATTCCACTGATATATTTTTTATTTTTTGGAAAGGCAAAAATCTCTCCTAGCAAATAATCAACCCTGTGTTTCAGTTTGAATGACTCGGCCTTGGAGAACAACCACCATTTGGAGAACGACGCTTTTTCAGACAAGTCCGAGAGGGACAATGTAGAGGAATCAGAGAATGAAACGCATGAGAACAGCAGAAAGACGAATGAAAGCGAGAGCGATCAGTCAGAACTGCACGGAGAGGTCTCCCCAGGAGGGAAGGGGACCACTTACATTGAACAGGTCTATGAAGAATTTGGGGAGGTAAATGGAAAAATAATCATTTTAAGCCTCGCCCGCGCCTATTGAAATATGTCTGGGTTCATAGTATTTGTCAAACAGCCCTTTAGGTGCAGTTAAGAACCTGCTCTGTGACTTCCAGTGCGGTACAGATAAAGCAGTGCACAGCTTGCTGCAAAAATGTGTTGAATTATCACGTGCTCTGGTAATTCTGCATTATGCAGAGCAGCTGTGCTACCAGGCCTTGGCACACATCCAGGAGCAGCGAGTGGTTTAACCAGTTCCTGCATTAGAGAGCCACATAGCACTGGCGTGGCTGTGCTCTGCAGTGCCAGCGGGAGGGGGAATTGCTATTCCGAGCATGTATTGCCACCAATTAGGCTGCTCTCTCCTTGCAAGATACAAAATATGATACTTTCCTTTCCGTGTTATGCACGAAACACCCTTTTTGTGCATCCTAATGGAGCGTTTGAGCCGATTCATTCCTAAATGGCTGTTTCTTGTCAGGATGTGATTTCTCATGTCATTTAGCAGCAGGAGGGTGCACTCCTGTTGTGTGCAAGAGCCTTTGTTAGCTGGTTGTCACTGTGACGCCCCAAGCAGCCCCAGAGCTGGGTGCTGGGTGTGAAACACTTTGGGAGTGGAGCAGAGGCACCTCTCCTCTCAAATCCCATCCCAGACATGCAGCTGGGACCAAACAGAGGATTCTGGATATAGCTGAAATATTAAACAACAGCAAAATTAAAGGGAACTTAATATCTAACAAAATGCTTCCAATTCTGAAATGGGTTGTTTTTTGTCACTTGAAATTTTTTCTAGGAATACTAACAAGACAGGAATACTAACAGCACACTAACAGGGCAGTGTGGTGGGGAGGGTTCAGGGGAAGAAGTTCTCTGTGGTTTAAAATAAAAACATGAAGTCTCCAACCAGCAGAAAGGAATAAATTTCTGCTGTACAAAGTGATGCTTTGTATAGTTTAAAATAAGCCTGGCCATAGTGTGATTGCTTAGGCAGAGGAAGCATCCAGTTTTCAAAACTTCCATGTTTCGAAATAAAAGTTTTGTGGAAACTTTAAAAAAGTTTCCATGCATCCTTAGGTGTTTTATTAAGACTTCTGTTGTTGATCAAATGCTTGGCCTCTCCTCCCCTGAGCTGCACAGTTTGGACTAGTTGTTAAATCTTATTCTGGAGGTGACAGAAACATAAGGAAAAGTGGTTTGTGTGTAATGATGCAATTTGCTATCAGCCGTGGGCTGAGGTACATCAAGAGAAGCACGTGACAGTTAATAAGGTATACTGCTGTCCAAAGCAAACTTCCTCTTTTGTGAAAGCTTTTAGTTACAGTGGAGAATAAGGGTTATTGAAGGTAAGGTATTTGAGGAAAAAGCAAACCAGAAATGGCTTGAAGTTGTTTTTCCTCCTGCCTCTTCTCCTTCTCTTACCATCCTTCCCTTCTGCAGTGATTCACTTCTGATACAACCTCATGCAGCAATTTCAAGATGGAATTAATTTATATTTCCAGCACATGAACACATGAAAACCTGGATAAGTAATGAAGGTTGTGACTGACCTATAAGTATTGTAAGCCCTAGTGGACCCTGAAGTGTTAAGGCCCTAATGTTTTGAAAATGCACCTGGAAAAGAGTTTCCTTGCTTCTGCATTGACCTTCCCTTTTTCCATCAGACAGGTGAATCGTCTCAGACAGAAACTGTCTCCGAGGAGAACAAGAGCCTGATGTGGATCCTGCTGAAGCAGCTGCGGCCAGGCATGGATTTGTCTCGGGTGGTGCTGCCCACCTTCATCCTGGAACCCCGCTCATTCCTAAACAAACTCTCTGACTACTACTACCATGCGGATCTGCTTTCCCAGTAAGCAGTGCTCAGAGCACACCTGGCTGTCCATAAATCTCTTATTTCCACCAAAACATGTGACAGTGTGAGTTTGGCACTAGCAGAAGGGTGCTTGTACTCCTGAGAGGTTCCCAAGTAATACAGAATAATACACAACAAATCAAGCTGGGCAGCAGCAGCCAGTGTGAGACCTTCAGCGTGCGGGACTGCTGTCAGGGTATGGGCATAGGGAGCAAGAAAAGCTCAGGATGTGGCATTCTTGACCCATACAAATTGATGGGGAATCGCCTGGATCCTGTGAGCATTCAATGCAGTAACGTGCCACCTCCTGGTATACTGATGAACAGAGCCCTGAGGTACAGACAGTGGCAGATTTGTTGAGTGCTTCAGTCTCAGAAAGCAAGATAATTATTTAGCTTATAAATAAATGGGAATCATCTTCTAACACTGTTGGTCAGATGCATCTTTCTAGGAGCACCAGAGTAGAAAAGAGAAATTGTTGCTCTTGTAAATAGGACCATCTTTCTCAGTGGAATTTGCGTGGAATATTTTACAGTCTATGTGTGCAGCACAGGTTACTCACATTCACCTAACTAGCTCTGGACTATTTTAGAATTATAAGGTATTTTCAAGTTGTTTTTGTCCTATTTGTAACATATGAAATTCAGGAAATGACTCTTCTCAATGTTGAGATCTGAGGAAGCTTGGAGAGGTGTGAAGATTTTGTTAAATAAACCTCCTTGTGTTATGGTCCTTCTAAACATGTTTTGTGAGAATTTCCAGATCCAGATAAAATGTCAAAGATGATCTGTTTGGAAATAAAAGGAATCCTACTGTTATATTTACTTCCCATATTGCCCTTGGGTGGGAGGTGGGACAAGATGACCTTGAGTCCCTTCTAGCCTAAAATATTCTGCGAAATCTTAGTGGGCTAAAAAAGGCCACATAACACCATCTTTGAAATCTTTAAACAAAGAGGAAACGTGAGGAATGAGATCTGTCTTTGATTTAGAGAGATACGTATTGTTGTGTTGAACCACATTGTATTGTTCACTGTAACCAAATGCTAGTGTGAGTGGTAGTCCCACATTAACTTATTTGAAAGTATTTCCAGTCAAACTTGATAAACCCCAGGATTTTTATTAGGCTTTTTGCAATAATGCAGGGAGAGGAGTGTCACTTATTAGGACTTTGTGTGTGTGTTGCGTGATGTATGTCACTAAGAAACCACTTTTTGACTGGCAGACACCTTTTTCACTATCAGCAGCACGAAAGTTAATTCAAATTTTGTACTGGTGAAAGACCTTTGAAATTAATGTCATAACGCTGGTATGAAATGAATGTGATGTGTGAATGGTATAAAGGGAATTCAAATACCCATTTTCTGTCCTCTTGTACAGGGCTGCCCTTGAAGAAGATCCATACAGTCGAATTAAGCAAGTTTTGAGGTGGTATTTGTCTGGCTTCTATAAGAAGCCAAAGGTAAGAGCATGTATAAATTGGCGATGTAATGGGCATTGAAATCCTCTATTATGGTTGTGTATTTCTTTATTGCCTTTCCTTTGACTGTTTACCTGTTCCATTGTTTCAAAGATTTTTCAGGTTACTTTAAAAACAAAAATTGTGTTTGATATTGGGGTGGAATTAAAGCAGACAGTGGTAGTTTTCATATGTAAAAGTGTTGATTAACTCAGAGATTTGCAGCTGACAGCTGGGAGGCAGAACTAATTATCAGCAAGTATTGATTCCTTGAATGCAAGATTGGTTACGGATCTCTTTTTCTTGTGTCAAATTGTTAATACCATAGTGCCACATCAGTATATACATGTTGCCTGTAGTCACAGAAATAATAAAGCTTGGGCATCTCAGAGCAGGAATAGCAGATTGATCCGTGGCTCAGGTGAAGAGATAAGAGCAGGAGAATGTCTGTAGTCAGGTCTTAGGTTTGATTCTCATGATTGACTTAATTTAAAACATTGGGGAGAAAAGTCGTATATTGTTTTGTGACTACCTCTGTAAAGTTGGAGTGCAAATCTTTGTTTTTCAGGGAATAAAAAAGCCATACAACCCTATTCTGGGAGAGACATTTCGCTGCTGTTGGTTTCACCCTCAGACAAACAGTCACACGTTTTACATAGCAGAACAGGCAAGTCGCTTGATCTGGGTGCATTTGTTTGTAAAACGACCTTCACCATCTCACCTCAGAAGAAGTTTGTGTAGCAACAGCCAGAATGGGATGTGGAATAAAGTATCTGTTTTTTTTTTTACATTTACACAGATTACTGATAATTTTGGCAGAGGCTCAAGACTGGAAATGCAAGTCCTCCACATATAACATTGATTTATTAGCTTCTTCCCTGAAGACCATTTCTCTGAAATATTATTGTGTGCTTATTATTAATAAAACTTTGCTGTGGTTTGTGTTCCTTCTGTCAAAAGTGGTATAGACCACCTAAACAATTACGATTAAACCTGCCATCCTGAAGGCTTATCTCCTATATTTGGAGATAAAAGGAGGGCAGAATTCACAAGTAAAATGGTGTGGCAAAATTTAGTTTGAGATTTACATAGCCAAGGGGATCTAACAACCATGTGGATTTTAGTATATGAATTCCCTGTTTTACTTTACTTATTTTTTTCGATTTAATCAAATGATTTATTTTATTTTATTTTCGGCTGGTGCATCCATTTCATGGAGGTTATTCAGATGGTGCCAAAACAATTCTGCCGTGAACTGCAGTGTCATTTATTGCCTTGAAAATCTAACATTGTACATGTATGCTTAAAGTGGTCTCAAATATACAAGAGAAAGAAAATGTGGGGTGAGGAAAAGGAGTTAAGCAGGAGCTCACGTTTAGCGGTTTCTCCTTTAACACTGAGATGAACAGTGTGAATGGAGCTTATAGAACCTTATTCAGTCATAAGGCCTCCATCCTCTGCTTTCCCAAGAGCCCCTTGAGGTTGTGTGTGCATCTGTCACTCTGCTCGGACTGTCAAGAATGCTCTTAATGACATCTGGCTGTTTTTCATCTAGGTTTCTCACCATCCGCCGGTGTCAGCCTTCCACGTCAGCAATAGGAAGGATGGGTTCTGCATCAGCGGCAGCATTCTGGCAAGGTCCAAGTTTTATGGTAAGACGTGAGGCATAGATATCCTCCAGGTGACAACTGTGACAATGGTTTTGTTGTGTTTTGCAACCGTTCCTGAGCACATCAAGGGTTCACAGCAAAGAAATGCTTATAACATTGAGCATCAGGACACACTAACTCCTTGTCTGGGATCTCTTGGTCCTCCTTCACATTTCCACCATCTCAGTAGGAAATCATTTACAGAAAAAAAAATCAGCTAGAAATCTTGAGGTCTTTGGAAACCTGGTTTTCAGAAAGCAAATGTTCGTGCAGATTTGTGGACGCTTGATTGTCAGCTTACTTTGCATGTGTTCACAAACCAGAGAGGTCTGATCATCCAGCTAACTTGTGCAGCAGTCTCTACATAAACGTGTTTGATTTATTGACCTCTCAGATTGCAAGGAATTGAAACCTAGAGCGTCAAAATGTCCTCAAATCTGTTAATCTCATTGTCCTCTAGAAGGACAGCCATAGGCTCTTAAACAGTGTTATTATTTAAAATAATGGAGTTTTTTTGTTGTTGTTAAGACAAATACTTCTCAAACACTATGTTAGGTAGTATTATGCTGAAGCGCTTACAAAGAATCATTGCTATCCATCTGGCAGTTTGATGTGTTATTTGAAATCATATGCCAGAAGTTGTGAGAGCAGGAGGAGGATCTGGAGAACTTCTAAAGGCCTGGAAGTGCTCTCTTCATCTCACAAATGGCTCTTTTCATTTACTTTCTGTGGTGGACCAGATGCCAGCGCGAAATATGAATCCTACCATGAAGAGTCTCTTAAAACTGCTACCTCCAACAGTAATGATTTGCTCTGTCTAAGGATTCTAAGGATTTCCTATCTCTTCTGTCACCAGAGACCTACACTGGAATGTAAATGTTTTCCTAAAGTGGAATAAGACGAGTGGCTGTGTATATCGTGCTTTTTTAATATATGTGAATTTCTTCTTTTAACTTCTAGGAAATTCACTTTCTGCATTGTTGGATGGGAAAGCAAAGCTTATGTTTCTAAACAGGGGTGAAGATTACATCATTACTATGCCATATGCTCACTGTAAAGGTAAGTTACTACTATTCACTTAGGATGCCAGAAGTGAATAGAAAGAATAATGTAGTGATACCTTACTGTTTTTGTACTGGCTCTCTTACCTCTCAGACACGAGGCACTGCAGATTCGGGTAATTCTGGGAAGCGACTGCTGCATGCATGAGTCGTAGGACACATAAGGGGACTGGAAATAGGCACTGAAGTCTTTCTGATTTGCCCGTGCAGAGCTGAGGACAGAATTAGGAAGTTAGTTTTAACACTATGTATAAACTAGAGAATACTCCATATATGTGCTACAGTTAAAGTGAAGATGGAAAAAATAAAAGTTCATTTCCAAGCCTCTGAGCTGTAAAGTTGTTTATGTTAATATGGAAACTGTGTAATATTTTCTGTTTTTCTCAGAGTAAAGGATTAAAAAAATCTATTTTCTTTCTGATTTTTCTGTTAATCTAACTGTGAATCAGCTACCTCAGTGAGATTGATACTTAATATTGTGTGCAAATACAGAACTGGCTTTGCTCTGAACACACACTGAAGCGTACGATATGGCTGCTGATTCACTGCTGTAACTCTGCATTTCTCCTTAGCAAGCTAAGCCCAGGTGGGATTTGAACTGCAGTTGTAAAATCACTCCTGCAGCAGTTCAGCCCAGTTTTGGCTATTAATATTTTTTCACTTTGTTACATTTTCCCTGTAAGGTAAGCTTTATGGATTTAAAAACAGTAGTTTCCATAAATCATGCCTTCTGTAAACTATTCATATGCATAAATCTTTCTGTTGACATTTTTACTTTTTTTTTTGCAAATGATCTTTTCAGAAAATAGCAAGCACATGTAAAAAATAATCATCTCCTCCAAGATTGCTAGTCCCCCTAATTCTGTCAGAAGAAAGTGTACTGAGTTTCATCACAACTCCTTTCAGCCCCATGTGAGAAGCAGCTGGGTCTGTTCATGAACAAGTAGAAATGAAGTTGCTGGATGCAACTTTAGTTACTCTTTCTCCCTCATTATCAGTGTGACAGAGATGCCTATCAAGCCCTTCCCTAGGTGGGCTAAAGAGTAGGGAAGGTGGATCTGGGAGAGGATTCTTCATGACTAGGCTGGACAGCCTAGAAATTTTGCCCCGACTTTTCAAAAAATTAAGTCACAAATTTTACAGCATGCCAGTGAGAGTTATCTGAATTCAGGAAGCAGATGAATACCACTGGGAACCCTCTTAATTCTCTTTTTACCACTTTTCAGGAATTTTGTATGGTACAATGACAATGGAGCTTGGAGGGAAAGTTACCATCGACTGTGAGAAAACTAATCACAGGGCAGAACTGGAATTCAAACTAAAGGTAAGGTACATCTTTGGTGTAGCTCTCCTGTATCTACATACTCTTGACTTGCAGAACTATCTGATGAGCCCTGTGTTTCTCAGGACTATGGGACTGTATCATTATGAAGGTGCGAGTGCCCATTTTCAGGCAGCAGATTTGGAGTGGCTGAGGTGCTGGAGAGCTGCACAGTCATTGCCTCAGGCTGACTGGTTCATGTAGGAATTCTTTCCCCTAGAGAGCCTGGGCAATGCAAAATTTATGGTATGCAGATAAAATGAAGGCATCTGTAGACATCTTTAAAGTTGTGTTTGTTAAAACTTGGGAAAGAAAGTGGTGACCTGTAACTTTCCTTGGACACTTAAATTGTTTTTAAAGCAGTATATATTTCTCCTCTGCTCCAACAAACCATTTCTTGCCTATAAATTAAAACATGAAGAACAGAGCCTGCAGGGGGTTGTAGTTCTGGCCTTTGCTGAGATAATGTGTGGTATTGCTGGATGTAGAGGAGAACTTAGCAAACCACTTTCTCTGAGGGTAGTTATCTTTTTTTATTTGCCTTCACAAAGTGAACTGTTTTTCCATATGTACCTCTCTGATATTGCATACACTTGTCTTTAAAACCTGTTCTTCCTATAAACATGACACATTGCTCTGAGGCCAATTGATTATTTTCCAGACTTCAGCCAGTGTCACTGCAAATCTACAAATATTTCAGAGCCTAAAATTCATGCCCTTCGTTGCTGGCTCTTGCAGAGATGTCTCTGTAGCTTAGCTGTGTGCATTGCTCTGAGTGTTTCTTAGTTGCTGTTTTCAGTAGATTTTGTTACTATTTTGGATGTGAGCCAGTTCTCTGCTGGATTGTTTATGAAACACAATGTGTTTTGTGTTTTGTTTGTTAAAGAAAAATAAAATAGAAGGTTCCTTTCTACAGACTTCTTAGAAAATAGCAGCTAATATATCTGATAACATACTGCATGGCAGAAATGGAAAAGCTGGCCACTCTGTTGCTTCTGTTTCCTGTGCTTGGCAGGCAGGAGGTGAAGGAAATTTTCCGTTGTTCTGAGAATCTTTTCCGTGACTCTGGAAATACCCCTTTCTTTTTTTAATTGCTGCTGATGAGAGCACTTCAGGCTGGAGATTTAATCCAGATGCAGCTATCAGCAGTGCCACACTGCCATGGCTGCCCCAGGAAAAAGGAAATGCATTCACAGATGCATTTGTGCTGTTCCCGATCTTTTGACAAGGCTGCTTGTACAGCTGTGTGAGCTCCAGTGTCATTCTGGACAAGGGAAAGGACTTGCCCACTGACATGTATCCTGAAGCCTAGCTTTTACTAAATTGATTTGCAATGAGGGCCAGGCCTTGCAGACCTGAATGTTAATGCTAATGTCTCTTTCTTCCCGTGTCTTCTGCAAGTGATACTGGTATTGTAAACACATAGGAGGCAACAATGGCAGGTAGTCAAAATTCATGCTAAAGTTGATCCTGCCTTTCCCCGGACACAGTGGAAATCAAGCCGGTTGCAGTTTCCTTCTCTCCTGCTGTGTCACTGCATTTGGCTCCCTTCCAGTTCTCACTAGACAGATCATATTTTCTCTCTTTTTCTTTTTGTTTTCTTTTGTTTTTTTTTTTCCTCCTCTGGCAGCCCTTCTTTGGTGGCAGCACAAGCATTAATCAAATCTCCGGGAAGATTAAGTCAGGAGAAGAAGTGCTAGCAAGCCTCGATGGCCACTGGGTAAGAACTAACAGTCACAGTTGCTGACAGCTGACAGTGGTGGCACTTATGTTACTGTGATCTTATCCACCTTGAGTGCAATAACTCAGATGCCTGGGCTTGCACCCGCCTGGGCTGAAGCTGGAAGTGGTGGGGAGAGTTTCCATTGCAGCCGGTGGCTCTGTATGAAAGTCCTAGACTTAAAGTGGGTAGAGAGGGCAGTTGACAACCAAGGACAGGTTGTTGACCTTAAAGTGATTGCGAAAAACAGGATGTTTCCTTCTGTCTTGTTGTGTTCATTACTTAACTGTCCCAAGTACCAGGGTATCCACAGCAAACTCATGTGACAGAAGATTATATTCCTCTGCTCTTGAGATAAAGAGCAGAGATTCAGATGCTGTGAGGGTATGTCTGTAAGGACAACTCACAGTAGTCACCAGATCTGCCAACGCCATTACATGCTTGGCAGCCGTGTGTGAAGAGCTCAAAGGCGCCCATAAGCTAAAGCCCAGTAGAAGTAAAGTTGCATGACGAAGGGCACAACCTAGAGCTGTGGTTGAGAGCTCCTCGTAACTGGGCTGGAGACTTAGGTATTTATCTCATCTATGTTTAGGCATCTTCCTCTTCGCTATTGCTGCCTTGATTGAAGAGAAAGAAACAGCCCTCTGACCAAGTCCTCCCGTCACCATCATCTTACAGCAAGTTTCCATTTTCTAGAGCTTATATTTCTGATTGTCACTAACTTTTTCACTTAATTTTCCTTCTGAGGATGGGGAAGTGCACATAAATGAGCTGAAAAGCGGGAACACGGAAATATTCTGGAACCCAACGAGTGAGGTGCGACGGCAGAGGTTGAAGCGCCACATTGTGCTGTTTGAGGAGCAGACAGACTTCGAGTCAGAGAGGTAGGAAGCCCTGCAGGTATCTCCCTGCTGCTTCCTCCCTGCAGACTGAGCAGGACTCTGTGGGCTTTTATTTCCCAGAGCATTCCTGGAAAGACTGTGACTTTGCTTTGCCCGCGCATATTACCCTGCCGTGGTCCTGTTTTGTTTCCTTCTGTTAATTCTGAGGTATTTCCATGAAGTGTTTTTCTGAAATAACCAGGTAGCTGGATTGAGAAAAGATGGAGGCTTCTTGATATCTCCTAAAGTAATAATTCTTCCAGGACCTCAGAGAACCTGAGTGTTTTGGCTTGAGCAAAGCAGTAGTTTGAACCATATAACAGGATTTGGTGAGGGAACTTAATTAGCTTAAGCCTCCCTCATAACCTCAGCTGATATTTCCAATACAGTGTGCTGTGGATTTCTTAGGTTAATCCAGATTCACCTAATCATATAGTCACTGTGCATGGTTTAAGGAATGGAAGGAAGGACTCCATGGCACAAGGGGTTGCAGAGCAGCCTAGACCTAGTGCCAAAGGAATCAGTGCTTGGACAAGAACTGGAGCACTGTCGTGTGACACTGCATTCAAACCAGCCAATGCTGCCATCTCACAAACATGGTTATCCAACACCAAAAAATACACCTGAGCATTGAGCGCCATCTGACCAGCAGTGAGTATTAAGGGTACTAACATCTATGTGTGCACCATACCTTCATGCAACACTATGTTTGTCACAAGATCAGAGCAGACTGGAGCATGTTTCTTCTTTAAATCTTCTGAAGATTCTTTTAAAAGAGGAGAAATATCAGCACTGGTGACAAAGAATTTCTATTTCTCTATTTACCAGGGTACTGCCAAAGCAGACTCCCCCTTGCTCAGTCAAAGGTTAGTAGTGACATATGTGTGGAGGTGAAGGAGGCAAAAGGAGACATTTTAGAGATCCCTAAGAGATATGCCACCCAGCTTCGTTGCTATCCTGACAGTTGAATAATTTACTGTCTAATCCAGGTTATGTGCTGTCTGAAGCACTTAGGTCTCTCTGCAGTGCCAAAAATCGCATGTTTACACCTACACTTGGCAGTCTTCAAAGTTCGTGCCATTATGTAGCTTTACATGGAGGATCTTATTGTGGGGCACATGCAGCTCTTAATGGAGTCATCGGTGCTCATTATGCAATTTTATGTCTTCGACTGTCTCTGTGCTCCCAGAATTAGAGGAATGGGTCTTTATGCTACCGCATTATTTTCTCAGATTGTTATTTTGCGTGTTTCATAACATACCAAGCTTTGTTTCTAGAAGAAAAGGTTCCTTCACAAGAGAATGGAGAAAGTGATGTGTCAAATAAAACAGGAGAAATGTTTCTCTGTTTTCAGTTAATTATCTAAGAAATTGCTCTTTTGGAAGTGTTAACTATGAAATCATTAGTATGCCTTTTAAATTAAGAGCTTCACAAGAAGCTCTGGATTAAATGCAGTAATGCATCAATACATTAAAGGGATAACTGGTGTTTTGTAGAGCTGTCCGTACTGGGGCAGGCTGGACTGCTGATGCCTATTCTAATTAGTAGACTAACCAGTAATGTAGTAATGTTTTGGAATGGCTAACTGCTAATTTCAAAAGTATATCCAGTCTGATTTGAAGATTAAAGTGATCTGATTACGGGGAGCTATAGAGAAGACTGACACATTTTGGTCTATATGGCGATACTGAAAATGAGGTAATGATTTTCCCTCATAAAATGGGCTCAGTGAGACATCATATGACAGATTAGTTATCCTCTTGCACCAGGAAACAAGTGTGAGTGAAAACTTATGTACATGCTTGCAGCTCATGAGCACAGACTGTTGCAGACTGAACTGGCTTCCTCTGGCTACTAATTGTATATGGAAATAAAACATGCAGTGGCAAACCTTGCACACAAATTCACCTACTAGAGCTTCTCATCTTTGAATGTAAAGGTTAAGTTTGAGGGATAGCGATTAGCACAAAAGCATCTAAACATACATGATTGAAAGGGCCAGGAAGATAACAGACACTCCATTATACATCCATTGCCTCTCAAAAGGCCGCTGGCCTCAGTAAGCTGAGCAAAACTCACACAGACAGCACTGGAAATTTTAGTGAATAAGGTAGGTGATGTTATCTAATGGAAAGTTCACCTTTTCTTTGATAGATCCCTACACACAGCATTTATCTTTAGCATTCTCATAATACATCTTTAATTTACTAGTAAAAACTGAGGCTGACTAATGCTGTTACAGTTCCCCTAGAGTATCAAGAGATCAGAAAAGCAGCTGCTAAGGTTTCAGGTGACAAAATACTTGGCCTTTTTACAGAAATTTTACTTGCTTCTGTGTTTATTTCTAGGCTTTGGCAGGATGTAACTAGTGCAATAAACAAAGGCGATCAACACAAGGCAACGCAGGAAAAATTTGTGCTGGAAGAGGAGCAGAGAAATGCCGCACGGGAGCGTAAGGAGAATGGCACAGAGTGGAAACCGCTGCTCTTCCAGCACGATGCTGTGACTAACGAATGGCGCTACAAATACGAGGAGTAAGTGGCAGGGTCATGGGCTAAGAGCAGGCCTTGCTGTTCGAGTCTGCGTGCAGGCGAGCAAGGTTGCAGGCACAGCCTGCAGCCACTGTGCTCTTGGCCATACTGTCCTACAATTCCTTACACTGTGACCAGAGTTTGCTTTTTCTGAGCTCCAGGGCATTGCTAGAAAATATATTCCTGATTACAAAAAAAAAAAATAATAATAATAAGCGGGAATAGCTGGAAAGGTGGGCATGGCGATGGAAAGTCTGCTGTGCTTTTGGTACAAATCCATATTGCTGCCATCGAGCAACAAAACAGAACTGACAATGTTGGTCCTCCCTGATACTATGGGTGAAGCTCTGGAGACTGAATCACCCTCACTTTTTGGTTGGTGCTGTGTGTGCAGTGAAACGTGGTTGCTTCACATGATGCTTCTGCTGAATTGCTTCTTATGGGTGGGGTGAATATTCACCCCGATGCATCTGGAGCTGATGCACTGCTCTTCACACATCTGGGGGAAGTCTTACTTTTCTGATTCTTTCCTTTGTTTTCCAAAGTTTAAGACCTTGGGATCCTTTGAATGACATTGCTCAATTTGAGAAGAACGGGATACTTCAGACCATGGAGCGACACTTATCCACGGGGATGTCAAACCACAAAATGACATGCATAAACAATCAAGTTACACGGCACAAGGTAAAAAGCCTTTCGGGGTGAATGTAACATCCTTTGTGACTGACTTTCCTGCAGCATTTTTTTTGCAATGACAGCATAGGCTGAAAGGTTTGGATTTGGGTAAATATGACTAACATCTGCAAAGTCGCACATAATTTTTTTTGACATGTCCTATCTTTTTTAGTATTTTTCTTCCCATCCTCTGTTAGTGTCACTGACACTGGGTTCTGAATATGGCTGAGCTGAAGTGTTCAGTGTTTCTAAAACAATAAGATGTGAGCAAAGTGTCAGAGTACAAAACTAAGGGCCTACAACTCAAATTTTAGGCCTTGTCATCTGCCTTTATTACTTATCCTAGGTAGGACTTGGAACCTCTGTCCCTCCTTTCTGCTAAAGAGGGACGATGCTTTCACATTGCACTGCATTCATCCTCGGAGCAATTTATGTCATTCATAAAATGCTTTTTAAGCGTAGAACTGCTGAGACAGTTAGGTATAATCCATACGACACTGAAGAACTCGTATCTTGTTATGAGCACAGACTTTTCTTTTGTAATAGCCAAAATCTGAACATGTTTGAAACAGTGGGAAGTTTAGATTCAGAGCTGTTTTTCAGACCCTCCAATAAGAAGTATTTGAATGAATAGGTTTTGTTTGTCCATCCTAGAGGTAGGAAGAAACCTCACAAAAAGCATCAAATTGAAATATGAAAGTTTTGTGATGCTTAAGTCCTGTAGGCACCTACTGAAAAATCTGCCATGAAAAATCTTCCTTCTGAAAATTTTGTTCCGAATCTTTCTTCTTTTCATACTTTCTTACATAGCACTGGTAAGTAAACAACTCAGGAGAATGACTATAAAATTCATTGCCAGCATGCTTCACTTAAAGCTAGGATGAGAAAAACATGGATGTGTTTCCTAAAGATGATACCATTTGAGAAAATGCTTTTGAACAGGGCATGTGTGTAAAATCCTTAACTAGCTGCCTGGAGGCTAAAGACTGCCGAGGTGGTGATCAGGTTCCACAGTCTCACAGATGTGAGGAATGTTCAGTTTGACAGTGACCAAGTCTCCTTTAATGCTCATTTATCTAGAGATCTGCCAAAGATTGCAGGCGCCGGAAAGCCAGTGATCAGCCCTCCAACCACAGCCAGAACACAGAGAGCAGTTGTTCGACGCCAGAGTCTGTACAGGAGTTTTCAGATGATGACGGCAAGTATTTGGGTATCACCTTTAACATGCTTATTCCTTGAATCTGGACATCACCCAGCTGGTTCATACTGAGGGCATGTAGCCCACAAACGAATGCAGAAGAAGTTCTGCTTTTACATTTCCCTTGCTAACCTCTCCTGCTCTTCTTTTTCTTGTGCTCTCTGTACCAACAAGGGCTCCTGGTACAAGCATGTCAGAAAAACATGCACTGAAATTCCAGCAGTCAGATAGGAAGCAGTGCTAGTTTCTCACTCCCTTTTCTCAGCTTTTGTTGGAGGTGACCTTGAATATTCCAGAGATGGGGACAGGTGTTGAGCACAGCATTCCCCATAACTAGGGAGCAGGCTGGATTTTCTGCAAAAAAAAAAAAAAAAAAAAAAAAATCCTGACAGTAGAGAAGTGGCCCTGAGCCACTGTCACCAGACTGTTTCTATTGACCTGCATACCTGGGGTGGAAGATCCTGTCTCCAATCTCCCTCTTCCCTGTTTTCTCCTGAAAGTGTCCCCCTTGGTTTGTCACACACTCAGGGGTGTGCCTTGGTGAGCCTGGATGGTGTTTCACCATTGCCACCAGAGATGGTAACGCAAAACGCCATGTCCTTCCTTACTTTGCTGCAGGGTTTGAGAGTTTGTGCACTCAGTGTGGGAAAGAGATGAATCACTTGAAGGAAATACATTCAGCTGTCTTATCCCTACAGAGAGCCCAACAGGACATACACAGGTAACAATTTTTCTGCATCAAAGCATGATGATCATAATGGGCTAGAAATAACCTGTGTCTGCTCTGGCCTTTGGGTTGACTTTATCAGTTGCTGGGTGCAATTAGCAACTGGAGGTTGTCACGAGGTTACATAACACACCTGAAACGAAAAGACAGTGCCTAGTGATAAAATCTCTTCATGGTGTTTAAAGCACACTTAGATCTGTGATAACTTCCCACTGCAAGAGTTTAAAGGGGCTGGACAAGGTGCTGGCTATCAATCTCTACAAGGCAAGAAAGCACACGTTTCTCTCACTATCAGGCATTGAGTCTGTTACGAATTTGTCTGCTGAGCTCGCTCCTGAGCTGTAGCCCTGTGGCCTGAGCCTTGGGCTCATTCCTGCAAAGCAGTAGCATTCATGCTTTTGATTTAAATCACTAGCTGTTGCCACCACAGCACTGGAGAGAAGCCAAGTGTTGGTCGCTCCTGGTTAATGAAATACTGGCAAATCCTGAGGTGCCAGGACCCCTCTGTGTGTGCAAGCCTTGGGGCTCTTGGTGCACACACGCATGTGCATGCACGCCTGTCTGCTGCACACACATAAGCCTATTGTTTTCTCTTGCAGAAACCTCAGTTCTCTGAACAAAAAATCCTTCCACAGGAAGGGCTCTTCTGGAAGCTTCCTCCTGGACTCTCGCTGCTGGTTTCTCCTGTGCATCTTTCTCACATGCCAACTGTTCATTAATTATGTCCTCAAATAAAAGCACTACGTTTGGCAGCAATAACAATTCCCGGCTGCAGGAGGAGGGGCCACTCGCACAAGGAGCCCGGCGAGGCACCAAAGCACTTTAGAACCAACGCGGCAGAGGTGGAAGCAAGTTGTAAAACGAGGTGAAAAGGGACCTAGGAACCTGCAACACTTTGTTCCTCTGGATTATGTCATTTTTGCCTTTTACATGTACATCTTCAAGGACCTCTTAACCTGTATGGGCCTTAATGCTGAAGCCAAATGTAGCTTTAATTGTGCAATTTGTTTTGTATGTCTGGTCATTTTCTGATGCAATTAATAATTGCCCACCAGTATTGATACTCACAAAATAGTAAATACCCCAGCATTTTGGAAGAGTCACACAGGTCTGTTTTATATAACTTACGGAGTGCAGCTGGGGAGCTGAAAAAAAACAATGTTCATGGTGCCTGTCCAGCTGCATTTAATTATGGGAGGGAGCAACACTTGGTCCAAAAAATTCACCCCCTGAATATTAGGCCATAATTTGTTTTGTCAGCACACACAGAACGGGACCTCTGAATGTGTTTTGTTTTCCATTCCACAAGAACTGTAAATATGCACGATTTCCTAGAGCTGTTCCTCTTTAGGAAATGGGAAGTATTGAGTAAAACACTTGTTCTTTTACAGAGCTAATTCATGTCCTGGACTAGGCCGATGGAGTGAAATGTCGGACATGCCTGTTCATAAAACCTTATTCTTATTATTATTTGCTATATGGCTGCCTGTAATATCACACACTAGCACTGGAGAGAGGAATCACTGCCCCAAAATAGGTGACAAGAGTGGGAGTAAGTGTGGGTGTATGTGTATTCAATCATAGGCACACTTATTGTCAGAGGTCAGGAAAGAAGAAGGGTTTTGCCACTGCATTGTTCAACTCTGTTAATAGTCTTCCTATTTTACAACTTTTTTTAAAGATCTGCAATATTTTATGTAGACAGCAGACAATAATAAGCCTTTCTTTTCTGGCCTGAAGTAGTTCCAAGTGGTAAGTACTGCTATATATACAGCCTTAAAATACTTAGTGGTGGTGCCAGTCCGGGCTATCTTTCAATGTAAATGTTTCCAAATTTTTAATTACATTCCTTGTCATATTCCCCAATTAGGGGAAACTTGTTTGTGCTTGATATGTTGAAATAAAACTGCATACAACTTTCACTGACAGTTTATCTGAGACATTATTTGTGTTTTGGAACTTAGATTTGTGTTTTATAGCATTTTACAATTGTCAACTCTTAGGCCATGCCTAAGGAAAACAATAGGAATAGGCATGCAAGAGCTTCAGAGAGAGACAGTGATTTAGAAAGCACTAATATTATGTCTTTTAAGTGTAGTGACTTCAGCAAAATAGAAAGAAAAGTGCTTGCCGTGATTTTGAGAACTGTCTTGTACATAAATTTGCAGACTTGTCTGCAAACTGTCTGCAGCCCTAATATTAAGGAGATAACTTGATTATAGTGAATAGGCAATCACATGGAGAGAAAAGTACAATTCTCTGACATGATGAGGTAGGATAAGAACCAGCATCTGGAAGTTTGAGTAAGAAATACTAAAAAATGAGACTAATTTCCTTACCATTAAAAAAAAAAATAAAAAGGTTTGAGGAGAACAAAAGATTCAGCATCTGTGACACATTCAGTTGAGATGGAATCGTTTTGGGAGGATGTCATCTTAATCGCTCATTTTTGGGAAAGTCTAATCTGTGCTATATGCAATGTAAAACTGGATGACAACAGGTCACTCTGACCTTTGGCTACAAAAGAACTGTTTAAAGTATCTGCCTGGCTATGAAAAGTCACTTAGAATCCTGAAAGTGTTTGCTGCTAAGGTGCAACATGTGTGCTAATTTCCCGTCTAAGTCCTCTCCCTTTAAATGTTTAGCAAGCCAGCACATCTCTGGCCACTGTGAGCAGTCTGCCTCTTCACGCAGGTTTCCTTGTGGGATGCTCTATTAGAGCTAGTGATAGGACCCTTCCCTTCTCTGTAGGGGTATTTTATGTTTTCTGGCACGAATACATTTCCAATTTTAGAAGATAATTACTAAAAACAAAAAAAACTCAAAGGGGAGCAGTGTTGAACAGGCAGGCACTAGTTAAGGGAGTGCTTGAAATACTCTGTATTGCTTCCATTTTACCAAGCAATATGCACCCACAGGGTGCACCCACTGTAACTTGTTCCCGCAGTCAAGTAAAACAAGTGTTCTTACCACTAGAGGTGTGGCTGGATAAATGAAACTATTAACCTACATAAACTAATTACACATCATCAGCAGAGGAGTTTCCAACATCTACAGGCAATTTAAAAATAAGCCAGACAGGAAACAAACCGAAAAAAAAGCCATTCATCTTTGTGCTTGTATTTTTAAGGCAGTTTCAACATCTGGATGTGACTGTTCCTGTGTGTACAGGATTGGGAGGGGGAAAGTGTTTCTCAGAATCACAGTATGGTTGAGGTTGGAAGGGACCTGTAGAGATCATCTAGCCCAAACCCATTTGCACAAGCAGGGTCATATATAGCGTGTTGCACAAGATCTCCTTCAGGCGGACTTTGAAGCACTGTCAGCAGTGCAGTTACTTTTTTAGCAACGAAAGCTCGTGTGGAAAAAAAAAAATGGAATCCTTTTAGGGAATAAGAAGAAAAAAAGAGAGAAATCCCCGGCTATGCCGGCTAGCCTTTGGGGAGATTCCCCGCCCCTCGCGCGGGCCGCGAGTGACGGGGCAGGTGGGGCCGATAAAGCGGCGGCAGCGCCGCCCGGGAAGCGCCAGCTCCAGCGGCGGGTGCAGCGGCGCGGGGCCGAGCGGGCCGGGTCATGGCCATGGGCGCGCGCGCGGCACTCCTGCCGCTCCTCGCCGCGGTGAGTGCGGGACCGTGGGCGGCGGGTCCTTCTCGGGCGGCGGCCTCTCTCTTCCTGCGTCCCCTACTCCCGTTCCCTGCGCGGCCCCGGTGCGAATTAAGAGCTCTCCCGGGCCGGAGTTTGAAACGGGTCGGGGGGAAAGTACAGGTGAGGCGGGAGCCCTGCGGCGAGCGGAGAGGAAGCGGCCCCACGTCCCGCAGCGGGACAGCTTCTCTCGGGGCTCGCGTCGCGGCAGCCTTTACTGCGGTGGTGTCCTTACTTATTTTTCTTACCCCTAGTGAAAATTAAAGGTCGGGGAGCTAATTTTTCAATGGCATTCCAATTATCCGACCGTCGGAGTTGCGGCTGGGGAACTACGCAGTTCCAGGGAAAGGCTCCCAGGCGGCAGAAGGGCGGCGAGCACCCACGTGGATCCTTCTCCGCCTTTCTCTGCCGAGAGCGCCTGGACACTGCTCTGTCCCCTCTTTGCCCCCTTCCTCCGTTTCCCTCGTCGCTTGGCTGAGCGGGCCTGTCTGATATAAGTTACCGGCGGCTCCTTGGGGCGCTGCAGCCGCTTCCCGGCCGTCCCGGGAGTGGGGCCAGGCCGGTCCTAGAGGGCTGCTTCCTGCCTGGTGTTCTTTAGTTGCTTTTAGGTCGTTTGGTTCTATTTTGTTTCTCTAACTTAATGCTGCTGAGGCTGTAGTAACTTAATTGCTGGCTTTAAACAGCAAATATAATGTTCCCCGCGGGCTGTTGGGTGTTTATCTGTCTGAAGGAAGACAAACGATGACCCTTCCGTATTAAAAAGGCTGGAAAGGAGGAATAAGAGTGAGACTGCCTTGCTTACATGTGGCAGAAACTTTACTTCCTAGCAGTGCCCTGACATTTGCTTGTAATCCGTTATTAACGGGGGGGAGGAGGGGAGAAGAAATTGACGTTAAAACAAGTGGAGGTGGGAGTCACTGGCTGCCTAAAATTATTTTGCTGCTCCTCTTAAACTGCATCTCACTGATCTAACCTGTCCTTTCATGGTAATTGCTTCTGTGTTGAGTACTTAGCAGAAATTAGTTTGGGTTTCCTTTGTGGCTTTCCATGAGCATGTGAATGCCAAGTCTTTGCAGGAATATCTCCCTGAGATGGTATCATGTTGGGGGAAGATGATTCACTGGAAAGTGCTTGCCTGTTTCTGTGTAGGTTACGCTGTTGACGATCCCTGGGAGTAGAGCGGATGAGTGTGATGAAGGAGAATATTCCCATGAAGGTTACTGCTGCAAATCTTGCCCGGCAGGTAGGACTTCTGGCAGTTATGTTCTGATAAGGGATTTTTTTTGTTTGCTATAATTTTGTGTGTAGTGGTGTGTGTGTGTGGTGGTGGGTTTTTTTTTTTTTTTTTTTTTTTTCCCTCTCTCTTCTTCTTCTTCTATTTTTCTGGTGGTGGTGTTTTTTACACTGTATGTGGTGAAAGTTGAACCTTTCCCAAGGCAGTGCTGGCTTTCTAATGCTCCTTTTGAAGTGATGCAATTGGGAGATGGCAGGAAGAGGTCTTGGCCTGTCTGCTGCCAAGGATGAAGGGTTTGGAGGCGATTTGTAAAAGCAGTAAGCATTGAGAACAGGCCCCGGGGAGTCCTGATGTTTCTGCACAGGTATATAAAACTGAAAGCGAAGTTGAATGACCCTTGATCAAAATTACTTTGTTTTAACAACCTGTTAATCTCCTTCATGTGTTAAATGATGGCTTGATGCTGCTGCTGGTTCTCCTCTTCCACAGGTTATTATGTTGCTCAGCACTGCAGTGCTTCACACTTGAGAGCAATTTGCGCCCCTTGCATTGAGGGGGAAGACTATACTGCTCATCCAAATGGCTTGGAGAGATGCCTGCCATGCAAGCAGTGCAAAGATGGTACTGAACAAAACCTTGACATAAATACCTGTACACCTTGCTTAATTTGGAAAGCCTTATGTCTAATTTTTTTTTTTTTTTAAACTTACATTTTCATTGTAGATCAGATAACTTTGAGGACCTGCACTCTGACACATGATACTGAATGTCAATGCAAAGAAGGGTACTTCTGCCCTGTTGAGGGCTGTGAAATATGTCAGAAATGTAGTACAAAGTAAGTGTAATAATGAATGTAAGCAAATATCTTAATAAACATGAAAACTAGAATCCAAACCATGCCAATACCTAACATTATTTACTTGTGAATAATTCTCTTAAAGCCAATGGCTTTAATGCATTATTCATGCATTTAAGTTTTGTGATTTAGAGTACACAAGTTTGAAACCTAGAAAGGTATGGATTTTGCTACCATTATATTTGTTGCTTATTGCTGTATGCTTACACATTTGTCTTTAGATTTGTAGTTTTTTCCACATATACACATAAATGAGCTTTCCAGTAGCTTTCAGTAGCAGCCAACCCAAAATCTTGAGGTAGAAACATCCGTTAAAGGAATAATGCTTGAATAATGTGACTACCCATTTTTTTCTTCTTCCTGCCCCCTCCAAGTAGAGACTAACATACATAGTTTTTTAACTTGATTTGCTGTTACTTGATCTTGCAGTATCTTAAGTTGTCTAAAGGTACTTTTCTAACAAAATACATTTTATTTGTATCCATTCAGCTCAATCTGAAAATAGGCCTGAGCAGAATTGCATGGCTATTTTGGAAATGTAATAAATTGTCTTATCCGCTTCAGGTGCGCAGAAGGAAAAGAAATTGTTCAGAATTGCAATGCTACGATGGACCTGGAATGTAGCTTACCTGGTCAAGGTAACCCCTACTCAGCTTGATGTGCTTGATCTGTGCCTTCCACTGAAAGACAAAGAAGCAGCCTGTAAAACAGAGGCATGAGTTGTGACATATTTAAAAAGCTTCTCTTTTCCAAGCTGGAAGTTCTTTACTAAAGACAAGTTATTAAAGGGACTATAGTGACAAACACTATTACATTTTGTTGCAAGCAAGATTTTTGCCTTGATGCAAAATATGTTGTCAGTTATCAAAGCTGTATTGAGTGATACTATTTAAAGTTGCCGATAGTAAAATGTATTCTTCTGTGTGTCATGTTAGTCGGAGAAGTATCCCACAAAGTACCCACTGTGGTGGGTGGCCTCCCTCAGACTAGAAGAGAAGAAAGTTGCATTACTGATATCTTGGCACATAAACACTTTTGTCATCTTTTTTTTTTTAATTACTTTTTTACTTCTGTTTATTACCTATTACTTATTTTAGCCTTGTAGTAGTTGTACTGCAGTGCTACATGGAAGCCCTAACTGCTGCTGGGACAGCAGCGTGCTATGTGAACTAGTACTTGCATATTCAGGTTGACTAACAGCCGTATGGATTTTCTTGGGACAGAAGCTAGCTAGGTTGTTATGCTAGTGCTGAACATAGTCATAACTCATCCTAGAGAGCAATGTATCATTCTTGCACTTCAGAATACTTGTGGGCTGCTTCTGTGCTTCAAGCATTCATTTTAATTCCTTTTTCTCTTGCAGGAAATGCATTTTTTATTTGGGCTATTGTAGTTGGTTTGGTCTGTTTCATTTTGGTGCTGGTCTTTTTTGTATTTAGAAAGCTGAAGAGCGATCAAGGTAATTGTCTTTAGTATTCATAAATTTTCCAGACTAGGCCAGATGTGCCCTGAGACTAAGGGGAAGAACATTTTCTTCCAATTACTTTAAATTACTTTTCAATTTTGTTAGACAAGAGTATTGAAAATAGTTCTAAGTCTTGAACATAAATTCTGTTCAAAACTTGGTTTATTGACTATGCTGCATTAAAAGCAATGCAAAAGTAGGCACAAATGGCAATACCATGTGAATGTACTAGGAATCGGGGTTTCTTTCTTTGTGGGGTATGAGAAGATGTAAAAAGCTGAACAGCCTCTTGAGATTTATGTTTTAAGTCAAATATTTTCCTCTGTATGAAGGAGCAGTGTTTGCATGCTGTTAGTGGAAGCTGATGATGGTACAGTTGTAATACAGTTTAAGGAAACTACAGTGCTAGTATTAGAACTTTGATTCATGTAGTAAAACTCATACAAATTCAGTTATATGTAAGTTGCTGCAGTTTCTTTAAGTTACTGATACACTTATCTTATTTTCCAGCCACTTCAGTAAGTAAAGATGCAGAGAAAAGTCTGGTAAGTATGTGGTGATACAAGAGGCTGTGATTCACACAGGGCTAGATGTTAATAAGAGCTTAATGTATTAATTAGTTGCATGTATCCACTGCAGTTGACCTTCTCAGCATTTCCTCCCAAACATTCCAGTGCATGTGGCCAGAATATTTTGAATTAGTTAAAAATTAGCCTAAGTAAGTGCTAGCTTTTACTTCAAACCATCTCCAAATGATATCTTGATCTAATTAGTCCTCTGAGCTATTCCAAGCTTGTTTTCCCTACTGAATGTCAGCTACCAGCTTCCCAAACACTGTTGATTTTCTTTCACTCTGGATGCAAGACAACTTGTTTATAAGACTATTTCTCATGATACAACAAAAGTGCCTGGGTCTAACCCAATAGTTTTATTTTTTTTGTTGTTGCAAGCCACTGACCAGGACCTTGCCTTCTTTCTACTCAGGCTGTCCCATAGGATGATCAGTAGTTTCTACAGCAGGCTGAGGTTCTGGGCTCAGCATATGCCAGTTCAGGAGTAAATACCTGGAAAAGGTTTACTAAGCTAAGCTTGGTTGCTGGCATATGTTATCCTTTTAAAGCTAATGTGTCACTTGCCTTCTGTAATAGAAGACAGTTCTAGAACTAATTTTAATTCTAAAATTTGTCCTGCAGCATGAGAAACTTTGCACTTTTTTCTCACTATTTAGAAGTGAGTCCTAATAGTACAATGATGTAGAAATGCTTTTTCTTACTGACTATAAGACAAACATCCTGGTGTTATTTCTTTTCCTTATTAGTCTTCTCTCTGTTTTAAGGGTTTAATAAGACTCTAAAAAAGCATCTAGATTCTTCTGTAGGCACATAATATATTTTCCCTGCCTTGTCCCACACCCGACACGAGTTCTGCTTGCCCTATGCAGAGCTGTTGTCTAAAATACTAGTTAGAATTTTAAATAACTAAAAAGTATTTTGGTTATTTCACAAATATTTGAAAAGTGAAAGAACTTTTTTTTTTCTGTTTAAAAACATCATCTTAAACTCTTCTCTTTTTTTAAGGTCCATAAGTGGCTCAGATATCTGAATCACCCATTGGGTTTTGTTGGGCTGTGCCTTCCCCTACGTTCTGGCCAGATTTGCAGCGCTTCATATACTCGTAGAAGTTGATGAAGGAACGTGACAGAAAACATGATCAAAACATTGTAGCATAGGAATAAGCAAATATAACATCTCTTTAGTTTGAATAAAACTTTAGTAGATGAATGTGGTCACAAATCAGCCTATGAAGACACTTAGCTCTGAAATAATTGTCCCAACCCTGAGTTGCAATATCTGCACACTGGAGTATTCATGCTATGTTATTTCAACAGAAGTGTTTGCTAAGGAGAATTGTACCGTTTCAGGCCTGAGATTGGTCTTTGGGCACCAGTGCATTGTCCGTTCCAAAGAAGTACCTGTGAACTGCTGCTGCTGTAAAAAATAGTGTGACTTTATTTCCTTCCAAAATGGAGCAGAAATAGAGTGTAGTAATGTAATAAATATTCAGTAACTAGGTTGCCTATTTACAAACTATGCTATATAAGTAAGAGCAACTTGACTAACCTGTTTCCACTCTTGGAGAGAAAGGGGATTCAATGAAAATGCTGTACAGCTACACGGGTGATGAGTGGGGTGGCTCTTCTCACAGCCTGGCTATGTGTGCTGTCAGTCACATAGTTGTCACATGCAGGTCACTGGCCCCGAACAAACAGAAAAATCACACTGGCTTACACTGATCGGGGGGATTGCACCTTAACAAATACGAGTCTCGATGGAAGAAAATCAATAATGATGTTCACTTTCCACTTTTAAAAAAAGTTTGTTGTGATCTATATAGTTCTGCATAAGTATCAAGGGCAGCAATGTGTATTGATGCTGTTTTTGAGGGGTCACCATATATTTGCCTCAGGCTAAGTTGCATGCTGTGGCCTAAGCCTGTTTGACACACGGACAACACCAAAATTATAAATCTGTCTTGCTTCCTTTTTTTTTTTTTTTTTTTTNTTTTTTTTTTTTCCCCACTTGAAGTTTCCTTAATAGGCATAGATGTTCACTGGCTTCTTTGGACTCATTTCTTTTGTGATTGTGATGGAAAACTATAATCTGGGGAGATGGGAATAAAACCTAATACATTTATATGAAGCTGATGTGCTAGATGAGGTTAGAAAAAGTTTTCAGAAGCTCCTGTCGCCATTAGTAGCCCATGAGGACATCTCAAGTGCAACATGTGGTATAGTCTCTTCTGCTTTCAAAGGAGTCCCTCTCCTCTATATTTGGAGAGGAACAAGCACTAATTACTGCCACAGAAGATATTGCTAATGGTTTTCTTCATTTTTTTTAATGGAAGTGGCTTGTGAGCCTTACCCCTGTAGCCTGCTGGGAGCAGAGCAGCCAGCAAAAATGGAGTGTTGAGACTAAAGCAATCTGAAGTCCAAAGACTAACTCTTGCACACTTGAACCTGCCAAGTTAGCGCAACTGCTATAATTTCTCTTATGTCCAGTGACTTAAACTGTTCCTTTTTCTTCTTCTAGGCTATTCTTTAAAGCCTACCTGTAAAACATCATCTAAAAATAGAACATGTTCTTATTTTTTACAGGTATCTCAGGGTGCTACTGAAAGTCTGATTTCATCAGAAGTGGAGACACCTGCAAATAATGCAGTCAGCACAGAAACGGAGAAGTCTAGAGAGAGCCTGGAAGGTCAAGCCCCTACCAGCATTAACTCAAACGTAGGAAACAAATCACCAGAGGATGATAGCACTGAGCTTTCTGAGAAAAGCACTATTCTGCCCAGGAGCTTGAGCTACCAAATAGAAAGGGTTTGGAGGAGGCTCAGAAGGTCTTCACCGTCAGCAAAACCAAAGCAGAATCCTACTTTTCAACTGAATGCCTGCTTTAAAGCAGCAACTAGTAGGATGCCAGCAAATCATGTGGTAAGTGGAAATGTTGTTGGCAAATGTTCCCTGGTAGATCTCAGTTTATTCAGGCAACGTTTACCTTATAGACATGTTCCAGACTTTTCTACTATATATTTTATTTGCTGCTCATCTCTCAATCTCTTCTTTCAGTATTTACCCAGAAGTCTTTTTTTTTTTTTTGTAATATCAGTGAATTTGTTCCTTTGTTTCACTTGTCATCACTTGTCAGCTAGTAGCACAGCTGTTCTCAGCATGTGGTTATCTTTATTCAAATACTGAATTTTTACAGTAGTGCTGTGAAAACTGCCCTGTTTTCCCCTCACTGTATTGGGTTATGTATTATGAAAGCAATGGGTTACAAGATGCACTCCCATATGGAAGGAGAGCTAAGATAGTCCTGTAATTTTTTACAAAGTACTAGTATGGTATGTTATCACCTGAAAGTTATTTTCTTTTCTATGAAAGGTAGTGAAAGTTGTGACAGCTTAGGGATAATTGCTGTAAGTGAATTAAGAATTTCTGAGGCTCTGGAATAATGGTTCAACTTCATATTACAGGTAAAAGAACCAAAGTATCAAATAATAGTTAAAGATCTCTCTCAAAAGGGTAAGTATTATAGAAATGGACAATACTTAAAACGTGATTTGCTTTCTCCTGTTGACTTTACTCAAGGAATAGTTCAGAAAGGTTAATGAGTATTGTTTAATGCTATAAGATTTTCAATTTATTGTAAAATATATAGGATTTTAGAAAGTTGTAATCACTTGGTGGGTTTTTCTTCCTTAAAGCAAGACTTTTCTGCACTGGACTATAATGCAGCCATTCTTTTAAGATTCTGAGCTTCTTTGGTTTTGAACAAATCTTTATTACTGCAGTGGCATTTACCTTAATGACTGTGATGTAGGTCACAGCTGCAGGTCTTTCTGTCAAATGCCAGACAGCATCCAAGCCCTGCACTGCACTACTTGCCTGTAGCCAGCAAGATGGTGTGTCTGGAGGTCCAGGTGTAAGGCTGTGTTCATGCTAGGCATGGCAAAATTAGATCAATACTTTGGTGAAGGGGTAACAATGCTGCCATTGAAGACCCCTGCTAACAGTAAACAAAGACATGAATGGCAGTGAAATGTTGACCAAGCACAACTTTACTTTTCATCTTAAGAGACTTCAAGATATATAGACTGGTCCCTCTAGCTTCTTTGTAAGAAGACTTCAAGTAGGAAATGTATTTGTTCTGTATTTGTGCCTATTTGTTTTAGCTGCTAACTTAATTATTGTCATTTGGTTTTAGCATGCATTTGCTAAAAACTAATGGAAAAACTAGTAGAAGTACATGTATTTTAGCTGTCTAAATCTGTATTTTTAGCACCACTTATTTATTTATTTATTTATGTTTTCTCTCTCTCTCCCCAGATCTGAGTGTGAGCTTTAGGGCTTTTATAAGTAACGTGCCACCGGAAAATTGGAAGTCTCTTATGAGAACTCATCTGAAAGAGAATTCTATTAATCAAATTATTTATGAATATCCTTCTGATATAGATGAGCAAAAATATCAGATGCTTCTCATCTGGAAAAACACACTAGGAGATAAGCAATCTATTATTAAGTTACTGGATGAGTTAAGGCATATAGATACCAAGGCTTATGATAATGTATTGAACACTTTAAAAAGTAATAACATTATAACTAAGTTACAGGTCACAGAGTAACATTTTAAAATTGACTTTATAAATGTTCCTGTACATATGTATCTGTAAACTTTCTATATATGAGGATGTCATCAGACTGCTGGTGAAACTAATAGTGTTAACTTCAGGGTATCCTCTTACCTTTCAGTGACTCAGGGAGCCAAAAGTGCTTTGACAGGGTCAGCAGTTGGCTGTGACAAAGACTGTGGTTATGTTGTTCGCTAAGGTCTTCTGAGTTGTTCTGTATTAAACTCTGGTACCAGATGGCAACGTGTGTAGCACTTCACCTGTCTTTTCCTTCATACACAGGGAAGCATGGATAGTCCTATTGGCAGTTTTGAAGTAAACCAACCACCAGTGGTGTTATCTTTTCTTTTTTTTAAAATGCCAAAAAAGGCTGTTGTTTGTTTTGATAGGATGATTTTTTTATCACCTTTTGTTTCTTGAAAGACAAAGCTTTGCAGTATTGTGACAACTGTTAAAGTACAGCAATAAAACCATCCAGACAACACACCCGCCTTGTGTGACTGCTGGGCTGCGCGCAGGGTCGGTAACGCCTGGGCAGGGGGTGCATTTCGGCGAGGGGGAGGTCTCCGCCTGCTCCTGCAAGTTATCAGGCTGCGGCTGCCCCTCCGGCGCCTTCCCGGGACACCCTCGCGACGGGATGGGGCGACCGCAGAGGGCGCAACGGCCGCCGGCGGGAGCGCCGCCCTGAGGGGAGGTCGCGCACGGCCCCTCAACGGTCGCCGCCCAACGGTCGCCTCCGAGGGCCGCCCAGCCCCTGGGCGGGAAGGCGGCGGCCAATGAGCGCGCCTCGCGGCGTTGCCGTGGTGACGCTGGTCGGAAGTAGCGTCGCGAGGGGCGGGGCGCCGCTTCCGGACACGCTGTTGCATCAGCTCGCGGGCGGCGGCGGGCGCGGCGGGATGGCGGCGGCCGGCGCCGAGCAGGGTAGGTCGGGGGCTNGGCGCCGGGGGGGCGCCCGGCGCCGCTGTCACGGCGCGGCAAGTGCCCGCCACCGTGATGTCACGGCGGGACGGGGGGAGCGTGACGTCACGGCGCGGGGCGGGGGGGGCGACGAGACGGGGTAGCGTCCCGCCGCCATGTCAGGGGGTCCCCACACGCGGAGGCGCTGGAGGGAAAACTGCGTGGAAAACGTTTAAAAAGCATAAAAATCGCATGGAAGCGAGGCCTTCTCACCCAGCTGTGTCGCCCCTGCTGTCCTTTCATGCGTCCCCCGCCTGCGCTCCCTCGGCTCAGGCCTGAACTTTGCCTTTTCCAGAGGTTTTCTGTCCCCTGGGTGTAATGATGGGTTCTGCGATGCGCTTCCGTATGGAAGGAGCACCGGGATAGTCTTGTAGTGTTTGACACTGCTCAAACAGATGGAAACTTGGCATATTAGTCGTGTGAGTGCCATATATCACTGTGGTATGTAAGAGGTTGAAAATTTTCTGTCAGGACCTTTAAACTTCAAGATTTGTCCTGCTTTTGTTATCACTTGGAAGTTATTTTCCTTTTTGTTCATTGCAGGTAACCTTCCTATATGACAGAGTCCTCGAATACTTCTGTCAATGGACTGTCTTTTTCAGATATGTTTTCAGCATTTTAGTTGATAAACTCCCTTCTGCCCCCACTGAGTATCAATCAGTTAAATTTATTAGTGGATGAATAGTAGTTGTGTTTTCCTTAGGTTATAGTTACGTTTTTGTTTCAGTTCATGAAAAATGAAAGTGGAACTCACAAGGCTAAAAGTGAGCAGGACTAAGAAGCTCCTCCTTGATGGGAATAAAATGTAGAAGCTGCCTTGTACCTTGGAGTTCATGCATTGCTGCAGTTTTCCAGATGAGTTGACAGTGTCATTTAGTAGTCACCAAAGTATTCCACCTATGGAAAGAAGAATGTGTACAATTACAGTGCCCAAAGAGATCATGCACCTGTAATTATTGTACAACAACTGTATTAATGTTTCCAGGGGAGTTTGGGGGAAACAACTTTTAATACAGGGAAAATGTCATGTTTGTTGCATTATTAGTAATGCTTACAGTCATTGCTTGTTTTCTGAAAGGAATTGTTGTTGAGTGATATGATTTGATACTTATGGGTCATTCCATTCGCATGAGTTCACATTCAGTGTTATGCAACAGCTCTGTAATGTTCCTGCTTTTCTCTTGTCCATAAGACGTTTCCTAATAGTGTTGAGTGGTAGCAACTGTCATTGTCTTGGGAGGGGAAAAAATATGATCAGAGAGAAGGGCTGTTTCTTAGTTTGGCATCACAAAGAAGCAAGGGTTGGGGCACTCAGTCCTGAGCATGACTATTGCCCTTTCACCTTTAATAGCTTTTGAATCCATTGATTGATATTAATTAAATTTGACTGTAGACTTAGAACACTTAAGAACATTAAGCTTGCACAAGATCTTTAAAATCAGGAGCTACTAAAGTAAGACAGAAACCTTTTCAGTGACCTGATTGCTGAAAAGACAGGGAAAATTCAGCCCTACACACTATGTTGAAAGGATGCACATGCTACTTGGAAATTACATTCTACTTGGAAATAGAGACACTGAAGGGGAAGAATTGAGGGTGCGGGATATAAATCACAAGAAAACAAACTTCCCTAGATGGGCTACTCTTGAAGTGATGTAAATGAAATTGGGACAGATTTTTCTATAAAGAGAGTTTTGAATGATTTCTCTTGCTGAACAAGAAATCGTACTTTTTCCTGGTAATACATTGCCTTAGAAAAAACATTGTTCTCCTATTCCTTCTTTCTTCCCAGGAGAGCATGCTGCAGTCCAGGAGAAGAGTTTTATTTTGTTGCTTTGATCCAATTTGGAGCTACCCATAAGAAAGACAGAAGGGCGAACGATTAGCTCTTTGTGTATTGCATTGCTTAGAGGAGTTGCAAATTTGCACTGATCACTGAGCTGTCTTTCAAACATGACCAGTTTGCTTGTATCTCTGAATCCGACTGCAGTATAGTGCCAAATATACCTGTGCTAGCTTTAAGATAGCTATTCTCTTTTTTTAGAGTAACAGTCAATCTAGAAAACAAAGTTTGGAGCTCAATACAGACTGTGAAATCAGCATGAGAAACTCATATTTGCACAGTAGTCTTCTGTGGCTCAGCTGGTGCTGTTCCCTGAGAAACCTTGTCCACAGCTGGCTCAGGTATACTGCAGTTACTGCTGTGTGTTGTCTTGGACGTGGGTTTCGGGCTGAACTTGAATCAGGAATCACTCTCAACGTAAGATGTTCTCCCTCTTAGGTCCCCTGGGCTATCTGATTTCTTTGATGTATTGCGCTTTTAAGTCTGCTTCTCCTAAAACTAAACATAAGGTCAAACTTTATAATTTCAAATGCTGAAGTGTATGCCGAAGTTGTTAGAAGTGATTTTTTTATCTGATCTGCTTATCAGGGCTGAACTGGTACAGACATTCACAGGTAGTATTTGCCATCTTCTCACCAAAATTACCACTTACAGGTTCTGTCATCTTTATTGTATATATGCGTAAGTTTTTACAACTTCCTTTTTAGATTGGTTTACAGATGTGGTTGGAAGGTGCTTTGCTGCTTCAGATTTACTGAGTTGTTTCTCATTAGTAGCCTGGCGTATGAATAATGGTTATAATAACCCTAATAATACTTTGCAGATGATGTGTTACTGTCCTTGCAATAGATCTTCAAAGATCTTTTCTTTGAGATGTACATTCATTTCTACACAGTTTATTCCTGTATTTTTTCTTTACTCTTTTCCTCATATGATTCATTGATGCAAAATTAACATTAGAGGAAGATTTATGTCTTAAGTCTACATAGTTAATGAACATAACTATTTCAAACTATTTCATGTGTATAAGCATGTGGGATTCTGTCTGTGATAACATCAGTGAATATTTCGGAATCTGAAATGTTTATAATAAAATTAACTGTTTGGATCAAAGCTGAATCCTATACAACTATGTAAGACAAGCCAATAAAGTCTAGTTATAGTCCATTATTTACTTCTTGTTTCTTATTCACAATGGACAACTGCATGGATAAACCTTTAGAAGGATTTTGCTTGAATCTGACCTTGCATTTGTATTTGAAGTTTAAGTATCTGTTGTGACATTTGTGTTTTTTCCATCACAAATCTCTTTTTATTAGTTCTGCTGGGCTCTAAGGTCATGTATCACTGTATTTGTGCTCAAAAGAGAGCACACACATCACGTGTCATCTTGAGTGCATGTTGTCTTGTCATGTTGAGAGAAGGTTGTACACACAGTGTTATGGCTACTGACTGATGTAGCAGACTGGTCTGTTATTCTTTCTATTTTATATTTAATAGTAGCAATGTAGGCAAATGTTCTTAGTTTATGCACATCAGAAGAGCAGCTGTTTGTATTTTAATATTTAATTTCCCTATATAGAAAATAGGCTGCTCCTGAATATTTCTTAACTAATTATATTTGCTTACGTTTAGAAAAAAAATTCTGCAGATTCTCACATCTTCTCTGTAACATAACCACCATTTTCTTCCCCAGGCCCTTATATCCTTTGCTTTCCAAAAGCATTGGTCTGTGAGCATGTTCTGTGCTTTGGGAACTACTCACGAAGAAAAAGGTCTTTGTGTATTTAAAAATTCAGCGGTTGGTGACAGTGGTCTTTTATGAGTTTGGGGATTAGGGACATGTGTTCTAATACTGGCTCCCTTACTTCATTGCTCTACGACCTTGACTACATCTTAAATTATCTTCTTGGCCAACTACCTAAGCAGGATATTGGCTTAATGTTTATACAATGCTTTGAACATGAAACAGGTAGAAATGTTGAATCACTGTAGGAAAGTACCAGTGTTAGGTGTACTAATGTCAGGTCTAGCAGATACTGCAATTTCATGTTGCACGCTGACTTTTTTAAGTCTACTTTGCATATTTTCCAAATCAATTGTGGAATTTAAAAAGGAACGTGATCCTATCTGTATAATCTGTGTAGATCTTACTCAAAATAAATCCTATTCATGTGCCTGGGGAGAGAAGATGGTATAGGAGAAGTGTGGGAATATGCAGCAGCAGTTCAAAAAGTTTGGGTTGTTGGAGCAAGTAGGAGTAACTGAGCATCATGTTGGGAGCTCATGTGTTGGGAACAGTCCTGCAGAGACTTAGGGGTATGCTCAACTTCAGTAGAAATATTCACAGCCTCTCCACAATATATAAAATTAATTACATGTTTAAATCAGTGCAGGATCAGTTTTTCACCAGGATGGAGTAGAGAGGAGACTGATGAAGCTTGCTGTGCTTGGAGAATTTCCAAATAGAAAATATTTCTTCAAGAAAAGGACATGTGCTTGTGACCTCACTATTCGTTGTAAATACTACTGCCTGAAAAAAAAAGAAAATGTATCATTATTCAGTATCTTGTATCAAATAGTACAAGGATATATTTTGGTCATGGGATCTCTTTTCTATTTTTAATTCTGATCAAATGTCCTGTGCCTCTGTCTTTACAGCTTCCAGCTACAGTTTTATTCTGAGCATTAGTGAAGAGGAAGCCAGGGTGAAGGCTCTGAATGAGTACCTGAGCACTCGTAGTTATATCCAGGGGTTCACATTTTCACATGCAGATGTGGAGGTATTCAGAAAGTTTTCGGGGCCACCTGTGGACCAGTATTTCCATGTTGTCCGGTGGTACAGACACATAGAAGCAATCTATGATGGCAGCAGTGAAAAAAATGAGCCTTGTAAACTTCAAACAAGTGAGTAATACAGAATTGCTGGGCAGGTTACAATCTAGCCTACATCGCATTTAATTTTATTGCTAAGAACTCCTAAAAGTTCCTTTACATTCTTTAGATATTCTAGCACACCTTAAAATTTACCATATGAACTTGTATTCAAGGTCACGATATTCTACCTGCATACAGTTACGCGGTACTTGATGGATCCTGAGCTATTGGAATGCTAAAGCTCTGTTTCTGCATTTTCTTCTTTGGAAAATTCCTCAATGTATAGAACTTATTATTTATATCTTCTTTAAAAGTTAGTCACTGAAGAGTGAATGTATATATTTTTTTTGGTTTAGCTAATATAATACTATTTAGAATAAAATATTGGAATTTGTTCAGTCCATGTTTTTTTCCTTGCAAGAGTAACTAAATATTTCTTGTATAGTTTATAAATTTATAGTAAACTGAATACTGCCTCTGAATATTGTTATTAACTTGAGGTGAATTTGGAAAATAATGTTCAGAGTTCCTTTAATCCTAGTGATTTAAGGATTGCTGATGTTTTGAGGAAATACTATTGGTTAATCTAGGTCATTGTGTAAGCACGGGTGCTGGCATTTTTGGGAGCTGCATCACTCTCCTGAGATGTTTTCCAATGAGCTAGCCTAATTTAATTGCTTTATAGTGAGATCCTTGCTCAGGGAGTCATGGAAAAATTAATAGTAATAACACAGAGCTGTTGTCTAGCGCTTGCAATATCCATGAATGAATACATAATGTCTGCTTTTTGCTGAAGGCTGTTGACTAATATTACACCCATGCAATCTTCTTAGAACCTGTCATCATATGTGTTTTCAGTTCCTAGCAGACCAACAGTTAAAATCAGACTGCTGAGAGTAGATTTGGCATGTGTGCGTGTGTGCCTGCATGGGTTTACATTGGGTATTGATTTCTTTTCAATAGCGAAGGGATCTCAGCTGTGCTGCTGGCTCTGATAGTAGATTTAATGCCACTAACTCTAATTCACCTGCAGAATTTCATGGATCAGGCTGGAGCACAGAAAGAAAAGATCCATTAAATATCTGATGATAAGTCTTTCTCTTTTTCTTTTACCACCTCTGCATGTGTCACTGAAGTCCAGGACAGGTGTTCTGCAGTGTTCAGTACACAAATGACATACTGATTGGCCACATTTCACATAACTTGGATATTCTTATATCAGCAGCCTTGAGGGTCTATTAGAGGACTCTAGATGTGCATTAGGGCAAATGGACTTCAGTTCAGCCAGGGGAAACGTATTGCTAACAGAGATGTTTTTGAAAAGTCTAAATTTAAAGTACTCCTTCTACCTCCTTGGTGTTCATGGGACTGTCATCTCTGGAGCTGGGAAATTTAAAATGCAATATCTGGGTTTTTCTTATGTTTAGTGTGGTTGTAAGCAAGGAAAGCTTTACAGATTTGTGTTTTATTGTGCTAACCCACATAGGCTTTCCTCCCTGAGGGAAACTTGAGCCACAAATAAGCATGCCAGTGTAATCTCTGTAAATCAAACAGTAAACAAAACTGTGCCTCGATATGATCTGCATTATGGAAAGACTATCTTTGCACTTGAAGTGTTATGTTCAGGTACAGACAATAAAATGTTTAGAATAAATATATATTTCTGTGGACTTGTAGCATGGAGTTGCCTTTTTTTCCTTCTAATTTAGACAATTGAAAAGAGGAAGGTAAGGAGCAGGGTTTTTTTAAGGCAGTTTACATTAGCTGGGTGTTTTTTTGAGTCATAATGTTCATAAGACAGGTAAGGGAAACAGAGTTAATGAACTTTCTGAAACACAGGATCTAAAAAGGCAGTTTTGCTGTCCAAACAAACAGTTTGTATAATATTTTAATTGCACTTAAAAGGCATACCAGGAGAATTCTTAAAGTGGATATTATACGTGTTAGCCTAGTAACCTTGTTACATTTCTGAATTTCCTGTTCTGCTTTCATTCCAAGTTAATGTGATAATTAGTTTAGCAGCATAGCAAACTGCAGCTCTGAGTGATGATGTACTCATACTTTTCTGTGGTAAAACATCAATTTAAAAACTACATTGTTTCTTAAAATAAAAAGAAAAATAAAAAGATTCAAGAATAAGCCTGCCCTTTCTCATCCAGTGTGCAGAAGAGCTAAAAGCTGCAATTTGCAAGGGTATGCCATGTTTCCGAAAGTAAGAAGATAAAGGCTGTCTAACCCGCCACCAAACAGGAGATATGTAGCACATTCCACATTAAATAAATTTTCAGTGTTCCAGAGTATGGTGCTTTGGCTTGAACTGTCCAGACATTTAAAACAAGATTGTTTGGTAGCTTATTTTGTAAGTTGTCATTAAAAATATTTTTTTTTGTTCAATAAACATTGATTTATTGAACTGAAACTTTCCCTGAACGCAATTAGCAGAGTAATATTCTGTAAGGAAAATACTGAGAACAAAATGAGACCTTTGGAAAGATGTTCAAATGTTCTGATGAAGTATAAACTTTCTGTTCTGACAACACTGTTTCATATTGCTTTGAAATTTATGTTATGCTGTTTGCCTAACTGGTTACAGTTTAGCAACATACAGCTGCACTGTTTCAGTGAATAGCTAAACTTCTTTATTCCTATTTAAGTGAAATGCAGATTTCAAAATGTTAAAATTCCCCAAAGTAGAGTAATGCTACTTCCTTCCAGCTCCTGTGAATATTGTCACTCCTGTTACCCTGGGTTTCATCCACTCTCTGTAATGGCAGAAGTTAGCCTTTTGCTGAACTGGAGCACATTTGTGGTAAAAGACTGTGTTCAAAAATGCTTTGTGTACACAGCAAGAATGTATGATAAAAAACCTGAGGTTCATTCTAAACTTTCTGGCTTGCCCTCACTCTCACCTTAAGTACACATATTCTGTCAATATTGGGTCCAGAAACTAGGTCTGGTCCCTGGAGATTTTTTTGCAAATTTTGTAATATGCAGTCATGGTAAAATCAGTGGCAATGCAGAAAACCCAGGACTGACATAATATTTTATTAGTAATTATTTAAATTTTGAAGCTCTAGATAACGCATACCAAATTGCTCTTTTTAACACATACTGAATTGCGTATACTCACTTTTGTTACCTTTTCCTTTCTGAATCTTGAATCAAGAGTTAATAGGAGTGGCAAGACAGAGAGTAGCTAATAAACTAAATTGAAATAATTTAGTTTGATTTGGGTGGCTTTAAAAGAGCTCTAACAAAATGAGTTTGGATTTCTACAAAGGGATCTGTTTTGTCTAATTATATGTTTTTTTTCCTTTGAGAGTAACTTAAGAATGTGATAAGTAGAATTTGTTATGCTGCAAACCTGTTTCTAGAATGTGTTTTCAGTTTCTAAATTTTTTAATTTTCTATTTTTTTTTATTTTCCCTAGGTAAAGGCAAGCGTATGCAGCCTCCCTGGTCTCCCCCTGAAGGGACAAAACATTCTAAACTCTGCCTCTATAACAGCCTGACTCGCAATAAGGTGCCAGAATGAAAGAATAGAATCACAAATAGAAAAGCCATCTAAATGTTTTTTTCTTGTCTTCTCTATGAGTAGCCAGATTTCTGGGTTGTGTTTTGTAGAGTGTTAGTGAGCAAGTGCATAACGTACTATTTCAAGTATGTTTGCAGAGTCAAGTATTACAATATGAACAAAAAATACATGTGTGTATTGTGCAATGCACATATATGTGTATATTGCATAAAAATATATAATACATACATGCAAGTTATTATAATTTAAAGTAACTAGTAATTCAACTGTAATAAAATCAAAATAAAATAAAATCAGAATTTCTTTCTTTAGATCTTGTTAGTACAGGAAATTCTTAATTCTAATTATATTAATGTAATACTGACCATGTAGCCTTTTTGGAAGTCCTTTGGAGAAGAGGAAAATTAAAAGTACTAGTTTTTATTATATAGGATGAAGTATCCAAGTGTGTGTGAAGAATTTATATAACACTTTACAAGACAAAAATAAAAAGCAAAAAAGTTTCATCTTCCCCTCTGTATATACAGGTTCAACAGTGACCTACCTAATCCAAATCTTTTTATTTTATTACCTTGTGTTGATAGAGCGCAGGTAGCCTAAGCAGCCACATTTTTAGTGGTGGTCTTTTCTTACAGTAAAGCTGAAAGTGGAATAGCAATTACTTTTTTTGTTTGTTTGTTTGGAAATCAAGTTCATGAAGTTTTTTCATGTTGTGTCATTTATTTGTGATGTTACTGGACTGAGAACATATGTCCTAAATCTGCTCTGCTGACTCTAACTTCCCTTTCAATTAAGGAAATATTTCAGCCTCAGAATGGAAAAAAGGTCACATGGTACTGCTGTGGTCCAACAGTATATGATGCTTCTCACATGGGACATGCCAGGTACTGTAATTCCTGATTTTGGTACAAGTAATAACAGTTTTACATGTAAGCAAGAGATTAAATAGAAGAATGTACTTTATTTAGATGAATGTGTTACTGGAGAATATTCTTATTTTTCCAGTCGTGTCAACACTCAGGAATTGAGATTAGCAGAAGCTAATTATAAGTTTTATTAAGTCATTGTATGATTAAAAACTTACTAGTAGATGAGAGAATGTTTAAACTGCCATAAATTTGTTGGCACCAAAACTAAAGTAGGTAGTTTATGCTTAGAATAGAAATGTTTGATGTATTCGGTAAAAATTCCCTTACATATTTTTGTATTTTTAGGTCATACATCTCATTTGATATCCTGAGAAGAATCTTTAGGGATTATTTTAAATTTGATGTTTTCTATTGTATGAATATTACAGATATTGATGATAAGGTAAGGTCTTTTTCAATTCCAATTTGAAATAATGTAGTTTGAGTGTGGGAGTAAAAGAACCCTGTTAAAAAGTACAACTGACATTTCGTAAGCCTAGATAAAAAGTGTACTAACTTGGACATACGTTTCTTATGCAAACTTCCTGATTCTTTTCACTTCTTCAGCAGTCCTGTGCTAGCAGAGCCTTTCTTCTGTATAAATGAATACTATTGCAAATAATGAAGAATGAAAAAGTCCATCAAACAAGTTATCTTTGTAAAATTATTATTCTCTGTTCTTGAGGTACTTAATTAACTGTGCAGAGGTACCTAGCTAACTCCATAAGGTGTGCTTAATTGTATTACTGCCTGTAATTCCTGTAGATTGATAAATTTGTAGCATTTTTTTAAGAGTTATTGGTATGTAATAGTTTTTCTGTATATTCTGTAAATCTGTGTCACTTCACAAAAATATTGCCTTGTTTCTGTTTTGTTAGATCATCAGGAGAGCAAGACAAAATTATCTTTTTGAACAGTATAGGGAGAACAAATCAACATCAGCTCAACTACTTGAAGATGTTAAAACTGCCTCAGAGGTGGGCTCAGTATTCAATCCATTTTTTCATTAATGTAGCAAAGCATCTAAAAATGTTTCCAGCTTTGCTGTTGCTACTTACTTGTTTAAATTTGTTTTAATTCTATGGAACTGTTACCACACAAATTGAAGCACATATTAAACAGTTATTGTAATGGCCATTGTTTTACAAGTGTGGGTTGAGATCCTTCAGCACTATTGACAAGATCTACCCATCTAAAAATCATGCCTGATTTTTATGTCCCTAGAGCTGCTTTATGTGTGCATGTATATTTTTCTGTAGGATTGAGAAAATACTTGGATGCTTGTTAGAATTCAAATTCTAGTTAACTCTTAAAAATATTTTAAAACAGTTGTTTGTCTACAGTCCTTTAAACTGTAGAAGTTAAAGAATTACCCTTCTGAATCATTGGCAGACTTAGAAAGCACAGAAGTCTGCAAAGTTTCTGGGATTTAATAAATTGCGTTTGTTGGGTTGAAGGTTGGGGAAGGTGGTTCTCTGGTCATCTTAGAACTGCAGATCACAGAGATCACTCATCTTAATGACCTGAATACAGACCTGGGAGTAGGATGTTTGCATTTTTTCTGCAAATCTGTCATTGTTCGACATGCTTTTTAAGCATACTGTTTAATATATGTGCTTTCCATTTATGCTGCTCCATTTCAGATTTGAGATAACCCAGTCTGTAATTAGGGTGGTTGACTGCATAGAAAATGAAAATTACTACATAACAGTAATTCTGATTTTGTAATATATAAAAACTTTTTTTTAAAAGAACAAAGGCAGTGACATAAAGCTTAATTAAAATATGAAATATATTTTTGCCTTGAATATTCATCCACCTTTGTTTTTGATGGGTGTGTTTTATTCTCTCTAGTTTGGTATCAGTAGTTTATGAGGGATAATGTATTATTCATCGCAAGCAAGGTACTATATGGCTAAGATATATATTGTATGTGGAATATAGCCCTATTGTAATACTAGATGTTTTTAATTTCTTTTCTAATTATAGCTATTTTCAGTTAAATTAAATGAGACAACAGACCCAGATAAAAAGCAGATGTTGGAAAGAATTCAGAGTGCAGTGAAGTCTGCTTTTGACCCCCTGGAAGAAGCAGTACAGAATAAACTCCCCACAGAAGAGATCAGCAGATATCATGAGGTCAGCTTGAGCATGTTTTAAAAGGATATTTGTCTTACAGTAGCTCTAGTTTCAAAAAATAATATTTTACTTGTAATTACCTCTTGGAAACATATTTTGGAAATTTTTATGTAATAAAAAGAGGAATGGTGGCCCTGAGGATCTTCCAGTGCTTATCACTCAATAAATCACTCAAATCATATCACAGAATTCAACTAAATAGCTGTAGGATGCTGTTCTTACCAGTGACACCCCACTCCACCCAATAGTTGTGATAGTTATAAGGTGGTTTATCTTTCATGCAGGGATTTTCTCTTGCATGGATTTAGACATTCTCTGAGGTTTTTTGGCCTGATGCAATTTGTTTCAGTAGGAAAACAATTCATACCATAAACAATTCAATTCAAAGCAATTCAAAATACTTCAAAAACAATTCATAACATAAATTGTTGCATATGCATATACAAAGTTTCAGGACTCGTGGCAGTTTTCTCCTCTGATCAGAGTAGAAAAGTTTCTCATCACATGGTGCACACACACACACACACACACACACACACACTATGCTCAGTTTGATCCAAAGACCATCACAATTAATGATAATAGTCTTGTTGACTCTACCGAGCTTTGATACTGTGCCAATAACCACCTCAGACAGTATAAATACTGTCTTTCAGTAGCTGGTTTCCACCTTTATCTTTTACTGCTTTCAGATTATTAGTTTTATTTGCTGTAAGAGACATAAAGTATATTCTCCTTTCTTGAGAGGTACTGCTCTCTAAATTCTCTTTTAAAATAACCCAGTTGCTGAAAGTAATTCCTATCACTGAAGTATTAGATATCTTAAAAAATCTATGTACTTTAAAAACAACTAAGATCTAAGCAATTGCATCTTATAGGTTATCTTTATAATAAAAAGGGGTATCTTATTACAATAGAACTGAAAAATGTGTTCTTGATAAGGCTCAAGTTCTTTCAGACACCTTTTGACAGTATGCAAAGCAAAGTTTTTGTTAGGATTGTATACTAGTAATGGAGACAGCTATCAATTCTTTGTTTATCTTCTTTTGCCTCCAAGTATATGAAAGGCAATGTGGTAACAAAGTCTGATAAAAGCAAGGAGTACTCTATATTAATAGCCAGGTGTCTTTTTCCTTGGGCAAATGTCTCTGATCAGAATAAAATCTTTCTGCAGAGTTTGAACAAGACAGGTCCTAAGTCATTTGCACATCATTTTTTTTGTTTGTATGTTTTACAGATACTGTTGGAAGAAGCAAAAGATTTGTTGTCTGACTGGTTGGACACAAAATTTGGCAGTCAGGTGACTGACAATTCCATATTCTCTAAGCTCCCCAAATTCTGGGAAGCAGAATTTCATAAAGACATGGAAGCTCTCAATGTAAGTATGCAATCTGTTTTCTGTTTTAAAAGTGTGCATGCTATGCCTCATAGTGCATAGAAGACAAATTAGTCCCTTAATGGATTTAAAAAACTCAAATTTCGACTTCATTGATGAAGTCTTCAATCGGTAATGTGCATAGGTAGTTGTTAGGGTTCTCAATCTTAAAACCACTCTACATGTTATCAGTCCCAGTTAACTAGAGATCAAGCTTCACATCTGTGGTTTTTGTTTTGCCTTGTTGTAAAATGGACCTATAATTCCAAACTGATCCAGAAATTTGAGAGAAGGTAGTAGCTACAAAGCGGAACTCTGCCAACTTCAGCATTTAGATTGACTGCCTATTACTCTTGATCAATGAAGAATTTATTTGTTGATGACAAGAAACATATCCTTGATTTTTATAGGTGAATATGCGGGGTTCAGGTCAGCAAAGTTTTATTCACTTGCCTCCAGATCAAGGATGAACGTAATGCCTGTTCTGCGAGAAATGCAGTAAATGAAACAACTGATATCTCCTGCGGTAGTTTATTGGTAACATGGCCTTAGAGGATAAATAGAATCCTTAAAGGATAAATAGAGGGTAATAGAAAAATGAACACAGTAGCTTAAGTCTCAGAGCAGGAAGCTTGAAGTAGGACTCTCAGATTATATTGTCACTTGATTTTGAATAAAAAATATAAGTATGCAATTCCTTTTTTTTTTTTTTTTTTAAATCTATAGGTATTACCTCCTGATGTTTTAACGCGGGTTAGTGAGTATGTTCCAGAAATCGTGGAATTTGTTAAAAAGATTGTGGATAATGGTTATGGGTAAGTTCCTTGATGAATAGTTCTGTCATTTGCTTATATTTTACCAGAGGCAAAAAGACTTTTAACAGTTACTATTCTATTTTTAAATGCAATGTAGTCCCTTTCAGAAGCAGTGTCTCTTTGAGTAAAGAAACTTAAATTTTTTTTGCACAAGACCTGTAACTTTTATCCTGATAATAATTTATGGTATTCTGTATGTCTTATGATCTCTTAAAAATATGTTAGATTATTAATTTAATAGAGTGAATTACTCATTTCTGAAACAAATATTGTGGTAGAAACCAGGCTGAAAACCATATGTGCTCTTTCTTTTAATAGCCTCAGTTTTCCAATGTGGAAATATTTTCATTATTAAAAAAATAAATCTTGTGGTTGAACTGCCATATTCCTCTGGCATTTTTGTGCTCAAAAACTGCATTTTTCTTCAAAAAAGCTTATACAGCTTCTTGCATTGAGGTCAAGGTCTTGAAAAGAGTTATAAAATTTTTGTCATGTCTGTAGTGAAACAAAATAAGCAGAGTGAAGGAGGGCAAAGTAGAGTGTGAAAAAAACATGATTCATATTATATAATTGAAAAAATATTAAGAGGTGACATGTCAGGTTAATGATTCCAACAGAAGAAATTTTGACAATACTTTTGGTATGTTTTAATTAGAAGTGTTAACTGTTCCTCCTTTGCATTTTATTCTGGCTATTAATGGTTTGTCTGAAGTCCTTATGGTATGGCATAAGAATTTAGACTTACCTAAGTCACCTTTATCATGCTGAGCAGTACTATACTCGTTGTGGATACACTGGAGAGATTAAATGAGGTAGTAGGTTTGAGGAGGATAAAATTCATTTAAGTGTTGATAGAAAGTTAACTACATAATTATTTTTAACTTTACAGGTATGTGTCCAATGGATCTGTGTACTTTGATACTGTGAAGTTTGATTCTGCTGAGAAACACTCCTATGCTAAATTGGTTCCTGAAGCTGTAGGGGATCAAAAAGCTCTTCAAGAGGGTGAAGGTAAAGACAGGGAAAAAACACTTGCTTAAATTGTTCTAGGTATATATTGTGTCAAATCTTTCGAGTTCATTTCACTGAGGTCTTGATCAAACTTATTTTCACAGTTGCATAATTTACATTCTGCACTTCCTTTACCTCTGGATTTGTTTTCCAAGGCTTTGTAGCTTGAACCAGCACTTTCAACAGTATTTTATTTGGAAAAATACTAAGAAATTTCCTGCATTCTAGGATGACATTTTTATCAATCTTTTTTATCAGAATTGTGAATAGTCCAGTTGTTTGACTGCAGCCAAGTCATTTGGCTGTTCATCTGGTTCAAAGTAGGGAGAGCAAGGACTTAAAGGTGAGTCTCCCACATGACAGGTGAAAGTCCTTCCTACCAGCCTATGGCTATTTTATGACAAATATTTATTTATTTCCTCTCTCTCTTATTCTGTTGTCATACTGAAAACTCTTTACTTTGTAAACTTTGTTGTGTTAAACTAAATCTAAATATAGGTCTTTTGATAAGAGCTTCAGTAGAGGAGCAGCTTAAAACACTCAATTAAGCATGTTTCCTTAGCTAGCTCCTCCTAGCATAGTAACCTTTGAATAGGAAATCATCCACAAAGCGTTAAAAAAGAAAAAAAAAAAAGAAAAAAAAAAGCAATTTCTGAGAGATGCTGTTTGTTTTAAACTGCATTGGATTCTTACTAATTTAAGTCCTTAGAGCTGAACTTTCTATGCAAATGTGAAGTTAAAAGTGCTACCTTAAGCCTCCATCTTTTTGATAGCGTAAATGCATTATTTCTACCACGTAAGCAGATAGTATTGTTATATTGTTGTTTCCTTTTGCAAATACAAAGCAAGGCAGAGTGATTAACATAGGATACATATAGGAGCATACATATCCAAGTTTTCACTTGTCAGTTTAGGTGCCCTGACTCATGATGATTGTTCATATCCTGACAGATAATGTCATTTTGACTTGCAGAGGCAACAGAAATGCTAAGCCTTAAACGTTGTAATTAATGCGAATTGAAGTATAAAATTTTTTATATTCAAAATGCATAATGAAATACTCTAAAAAATGAACTGCAAGTATCTCAAAGTGTACAACAAAATTGGTTGACAATTTTGACTTTAATCTTAGCAATTTTGGCTTTTGTCTCCATCTTAAATTCTTATATCTTGGATGATATTGTTAAGCATATTTAGTTGTGGTACTACAAAAATGGTAAATTCCCTCTATTTTAAAGAGTTAAGATGCTATAATAACAGTACAACTCAAATGATCAAAAGGGGCTCACGGTGGTTAATGCAGAATACATTTGTGATGAAAACAATGATAATAAATATGGAGATATTGAATAATTACTAGCCATCCTGTGCAGCAGCTGAGTTAAACTGTGAAAGAAATCTCTTATGAACATATTGCCTGTGTGGATTTAGGTCCATTCTATTCATAATTGTGTTATTTTTAATTTTGGTGTGAGTTGATTATGCTTTGTTGTGTTTTTTTATTACTTCTTCCGAAACTGAAAAATTGCAGTTGTGCCTGCAGAAGGAATATAAATGAATCTCATATGTTAAAGCTTAAAAAGCAGTGTATTTGGTTTTCTAATACTTGTAATCTTTCTTGTCAACCAAGCATTGATCAAGAAGCAAAGAAATGACAAGGTTAACTATGATGAATTTTGAGTGTTTTTTTTCCCCCTTAATTTATGTAGTGTGAATTATGACAGAGAAAAAAAATCAGTAATACTTGCATTTAAATAAAATATAAATATTTGTATTTTCTGTTTTGAAAGGTGACCTGAGTATATCAACTGATCGCTTAAGTGAGAAGCATTCTCCAAATGATTTTGCTTTATGGAAATGCTCCAAGCCAGGAGAGCCCTCATGGGACTCTCCTTGGGGAAAGGTAAAGACATGAGAGATTGATTTTAGTTCCTATACAGCTTATTAAATACCATGTTTTATAACTCTCATGTTTTATAATTCACAAGTGTGATGTCTAGATCATGAGAGTCTTGTATTCAACTGTATGTTCCATTGCTGTGTTCATTAAAGGATTTAGAATGGATATATTAACAATTTAGAATCTGTCAGATACTTTTTAGGCAGAAGCGTGAGCTTGTTTGCACGCTTACAAAGTCTGCTATTAGGTAGTTATTAGTTAACTCCTACAGTAGCTCTTAGCTACAGTCTTTATTTGCAGAGATTTATTTCCCTGTCTCGCTGCAATCAAAAATACGGATTGTGTTTAGTGTAATCTGTATAATCAGTCACAGATATATATGCAATATATACAATACTGGATTTTGAAGTCCAACAGGCATCCCTTTATGAAGCTGAGAGACTGCAAATCTTTTATTTTTCTGGATAACCGTGTTCCTCGCTTCTTTGCAGGGGCATACCACTGCAGAAATGATGCATAGGCAGGAGAGGAAAATAAATAATTAGCAATTATTTGAAGTAATGTCTTTGTCTAATTAGGGCCGTCCAGGCTGGCACATTGAATGTTCTGCAATGGCTGGATCCATTTTAGGGAAGTCGATGGATATTCATGGAGGTGGTTTTGATCTTCGTTTTCCACATCATGACAACGAATTGGCACAGTCTGAGGTGAATGAACAGTTAAAGATCTTCAGTGTGCAGTGAGGAAGCTACATGCTTAGCTTTGACTGCACCTGTTGCAGTCTATTAGTTAATTTTTAAGCTATTACATGTCTTTTGTATAAGCATAACTTTTCCTCATTATTTAGTTATACCTATATTATTCTACTTTGTGGTATATGCTTATACAGTGCTGGATCCTCTGTATTCTTTTGTTTTTGCTGCAGGCGTATTTTGAAAATGATTACTGGGTTCGATATTTTCTGCATACTGGCCACTTAACAATTGCTGGTTGTAAAATGTCCAAATCTTTAAAGAATTTCATTACGATAAAAGATGCCCTGAAGAAGCACACAGGTAAACCTTGGAATTTGAATGCTTTAGTGATGTAGCTTGAGTGATGTAGCTTGAGTGATGACTGTTGTTGTTTAGGCACAAAATGAAGTTTCCAGAATTTACTAAATCCAGGTGTCTTTTTCATCATTAAATAACTAAATAACTTTAGAACAGCTTCCCTGTTTCTCATCTGTGAAGTGTGGATGATTATGTCTCCCCTTTCTGGTAGATGAATTGAGAGTAAGAATATTAAAGATTGTGATGCTCTTAGCAATTACAGTATCAGAGGCCATAAAAATACCTTACTTTATGATTATTTTCATTGTTTACTTTAAAACTGATAGCACGGCAGTTACGGTTGGCTTTCCTCATGCACTCTTGGAAGGATACACTGGATTACTCAAATAACACCATGGAGTCAGCTATTCAATATGAGAAGTTTATGAATGTAAGTAAGCTTTCCATTCTTTCTCTGTCTCTATACCCTTTGTGCTGTCATACATACTTCAGGCAGTGAAACCCAAATTTATATGGGCCTTATCTCCAGAAGGGGAATTCAGAAATCCCTCCATATTTTTTTGTGCTATTATTGACCACTGAAGTCACATAAACTCCATAGATAGTTATATTTTTCTGCAGGTGGGTGCTCTCCTAGGTTCTCTTGAGTTTTGACATCTCTGAGCAGCTTGACACTTGTATGGAAAATTATTTTCTCAGCTTAATTGCTTTTAAGACTCAACCCAACATGCACTCTCATAATATGTCTCACTGATCAGACTTCACACAGATACAGCCAGAAGAGGAGTGTCATTCCTACCTTACCTCCTCATCACATACATAAGGCATTTGTCTTTATGTCTGACTGTTCTCTGCATAGTTTGGAGCAGTGCTGTACAGCGCATTTTCAGATCATTGATCTAGGTCTCTCCAATTGCAGCTGTTACACTTTTTATGTAAAGCATTTTCTTTGGTCCGTGGAATAAGCAAACATGACTTCTCACCAAGCAGATGCCCACCTAAAAAAGCCTCTTGTTATACAGTTGTTTTAATTATTTAGTTCTTTAGCTTACATTGCTAGTGAAACACTTATTCTGTCTTAAGAATTCCTATTTAAAAAGAACGTAACTTTTGTAAATGGATTTGTGTTTGAGGAGCTTGATGTTAGAGTATCATACTATATTATGGAGTGGCAAAATCCAGACATGGGACTGAATTACAGTAATACTGTGACTTTGAGTTACACAAAATATGTGGGTTTCCCTGTTTTGACAGACAATCAGTGATCCTGGCTGAAATAGTGTTGATACAACCAACTTTAGAAGGCTAAGTAAGAAATAGACCTTTTCTTAGTAAGTATTTTTTTGTGTGTGTAATTTAACCCGGTTTTGAGCTATATTCTTCCTTTTAGGAATTCTTTTTAAATGTGAAGGATATTCTTCGAGCTCCCATTGATGTGACAGGCCAATTTCAGAAATGGGAAAACCAGGAAGCAGAGCTGAACAAAAAGTGAGTGGAATATTCCCGCTTTTCTGTGAATAGCAGTTGTGTAGATGCATGTTTTGTTCTTTCCCCAGAAAATGTTTTTCCTTACAAAATGTCTTGCTAGTGATAGTTAAGACTTCGTAACACTTTCAGTGAGGATCTCAATATCCTATAAAAGTTGCATCTGTATGCCCCACCGCTCTATTTGTGTTGGGAGAGAGAACTGCTTTGCTATATAGCTGTCATTTTCTTCATCACTTGAAATGCTGTCCTCCCATTTGATACAGTCTTTAGAATTTTTAATTAGTATTTTACACATTTCAAAATGCAATGAGTAAACTGAGACAAACAGAAATTAAATGACTTGACTAAAGTCACAAAAGAAAAGATTAGAGTGCTGATGTTTGAAAAGTTGTGTCTTGTTGAATTAAGCGAATATTAATATTACAGTGTTTCACTTTTATAATGAAACTATCATTTTTTACAGTATGAACAGCTTCTTGTGTGGTTTTATTATGAAATATAAAGTTGATGCATTTTACTTATTGGGAATAAAAAATTGATCCTGAGCTGATAAGGGCAGCTTCTTGTTGTTAAGAGATGCTTGCTGTTGAATATTCAAGTAGAGATGCTTAAACTTCATTTTCAATTCCTGGCTGTTGGAGATAACCATTTTTAAAAAATGTAGAAAATATAGTAAGTAACATAGACATGACAAAATGAGGACAAAGGACTGGGAGAAACGGCAGATAAGCTTCATGGATGTTTGTTTTGCTTCCTTTATCTTCTGCTTTTAATTCCTTTTTATCTGGAAAAAATAGGCCATTTGAACCGGTAGGGGCCCTTTGTCAATCTTTTTTTCTTATTATGCCGATGTATGAACATTGCAAACATTTGCATGAAATTTTTGTTTGTATCTGCTTGTAACAATTTTGTAACATCTCAATTTGTGGTAATTTAGCTGCCAAATTGGTCTTCCTCTTTGTAGAGATAGTAAACAGAAAGCTCAGCTGAAAGACAGGGAGAGGAGAGCAACCCTATAAGAATACAGGAAGGAATGAAATAACCACATTGTTCTGCTTGTAAAAACTGGTATTAAAAAGTCAGTTCCTAGGGGAAAAAAATATTTATTTATGTATGTATATTGTTTGGACAGTTGTTACCAGTTATGTTATCCTGCATGCTTTGTTCATAGAAGGAAACCATCATATGATGATTCCTTTCTTTTGTTCATCTGTTTTTCTTCAAATATAAATGCAACAAAAGATTTATATTTATATTTATTTTGTTTTTCTAATAGTAGTTCTTCAGAGTAGATTGGAGAACTTGTTCAAAGTAGATTGCAGATACTTTTGACATAAATAGTAAATAAAGTTTTTTCTTCTTAGTTTTTACGACAAGAAGGCAGCAATTCATGAAGCACTGTGTGACAATATTGATACTCGCTCTGTCTTAGAAGAAATGCGTTCGTTAGTCAGTCAGAGCAACTCCTATATTGCTGCAAAGAAATCTTCCAGACAAATGCCAAACAGACTTCTTTTAGAAAACATCAGTTCCTATCTAACTCAAATGCTAAAGGTATGTAATAGCAAGTATTGAAGTTGCTATTGCACTGTGCAATTACTACTGTTGTATTTTTCAAGTATGTAGGGGTCTGTACAGTCTTTGTTTAAATCTCGCAGGAATCTAGAAGCCTTTCCTTCCTCTGTTCCATCCCAAAATAAGCCCAAATACCAGTGCTTGTTGCAGCAGGGACAATTTGGAGTCCTTTACGTTATATTTTAATTTTATGTAATGTTTTGTATAATAGTAGGAAGCCCCTAATGTGTGCCAGGAAAATCAGGCAGTAGGAAAATACAATTAATTCAAATGTTCAAATCTTACAGCATTAAAGCGTCTAGATTAGAAAGTCAATAAGTGGTATGTGGTATCAATTGAAAAAAGAAAAGATCTCTTTCTAGAGCAGTGAATTGCAGGTTAAATCAACTAGGTGGCTTCAGAACTCTAGTATGTAATAATTTTTGCTTAGCTTTTGCATATCTGTTAGTTAATTTATTCAACTTCTTTTTTTCCTTGACTAGATATTTGGTGCCATAGACAGTGATGATGCAATTGGGTTTCCTGTTGGAGGAAATAGTCAAAACATAAATGTAAGTGGAGAGCAAAGTACGCTGTACAAAATTACTCTGTGTTCTTTTGTAGTCCTTTGAAAGCTTACATTAGATAAGGTGATTACATTACTGATATGTAACTGAATTCTTGCCGCTTATAACATTTTGAATCTGAAGCAATTAATTGGCTTAGGAGGCAGATTTTTTCACTTACATGAGCTGTTTTTTTTATTGGTTTGTTTTATTTAATGACATACAAATTGTACAGCAACCAGAAAAAGAATTATCTTCTTTTCTGAATGATGAGTCTGGTTAAGAAAACCACATGTTGACTAAAGACAGTACATGCTAGAGTCTAAAGACTCATTACAAGTATTTGTGTGTAAGTAGTCTCAAAAATATAATTATACTGATTAAAAATCCTTGTGGTACACCAAAAAGCAGCCTGGAGGCAGCTGGAGTTTCATCCTCATTTCAATCTCTTTTTCTGATCTCATTTATAACCACAAAATGTATCTAGCTTTCAAAGGCTGTTTTGTTTTGGTCACCTGGCAAGTACCACTGTGATGTGGAATTTTCCTGGGAATACTTGGAAGCAGCCTAATGCATGAGACTGTCTATTCAGGATGAAATTTTGGCTTGAAAAAGGCAGTGTTTTGTTCAAGTGTTTTGTTTGTTTGTTTTGGTTTGTTTTTTTTTAAGTGCAGCATCTGATATCTAGTAGCTTCCAATATCAGTCTCATGCAGTCTTGCATTCAAAGCTGTGAGCACCATGCATGTTTCTTTTCCTTTATAAAAACGAATAGCTGAAACATTTGGGATGCAATTGTAATAACAAAAACCCTTATAATCACTGAAGAATGAAAAAGAAATAACTTGTGATTGAATGATGTGAATGAACATCCACCTGGTGTTTGCCTGGGCAAATATTTATATTGCTGTGCTGCGGAATCTTCAGTAATGATAAATATAACAAGGATGATAAGAAAGATGCTGAGCATTCCCTTAAAAAATCTACAGTGAATTTTAATGTAGCTCAGAATTATTTTGAATTTCAAAAGAAAAGTAACTCTTTGAAGTTTATCTTTTTAGGGAAAATGAAATCCATATTTAACACAGTGCTTTCAATAGACATTCTTTACAGAGGGATGGCTATTGCCTTGGAACACATAGCAAAGCCTTTCACTCTTTTAAAATAGCACTGCCAAGGTTAGTAAAATCAAGGGAATCTGGTGCAGAAGGGAGATTTTAACATCTGATAGTAAAGTTCATGTAATTTTTGTAGTTTTTGTTTTTTATACAAGGTCAATTCAAAGTATAGCATAAGCCCTGTATCCCTAAGCAGATGTTTTTGCTTTTCCCAGGAGGAAACTTTAGTCATTTCTTAGGTGGTAAAAATTGATTTTAAGCATTATGATATTAAGATGTTTACTATCCCTTTAAATATTCCCCCTCTCAGGCTTCCATGCAGATGCTTCTCTTAGCAAAAATTGCGAGGTGAACATTCAAGGTTGGAAAGTTTCTCATTAATTAGAAGAAGGCTGTGGATCGGGTCCATTGTTTTTTTGTCCAAGTGAGATGAAGGAATCAATAGATCTGAAGATCATTATCTCCAAAAAAGGCCCAATCCTCTTTAAAAGCCTGAAAGAATGATGACTGTAATTACTGTGGTTCAGTAATTTACTTGAAAGGGGAACAGGAGAGACTTGAAGCAGGAAAACCGCAGATTCCAGCGTCTCATTTTTCAGATGAATTAAACATTGCTATAAGGTGAATTGTTCTGGAAATCAAAAACTTTAATCTTTAGACGCCTGACACGTAATGAAGTAGTAATAAGACATGCTTTCATGCTGCCACTTCGTTTGTACATCTCAAGTTCGTTTCAGCAGAGCGCGCAGTGGAGAAGTGACTGTTGCTCAGTTTTCAGTCTGTTCTTTCTTCTGAGCCTGTCAGCACAGGTTTGAATTGTGAAGCTGGTTTTATAGCGTGAATTTTCACTTATGAAAAGTTTTTACCGAGTCCTTCAGTATGTTTCAGTGGGTGTCTTTAGAGCATAACAGACTATAGGATGTGTTATTTGCACAGCAGTTTGTCACAGAGATAAATACATGTGGAAACTGTCTTTACTCAAAAGTGCAAATGTTTTTGTCTTTCCTTCTCCTATCCTGCAAAGAAATGTTACTTCTAATGTAACCAGTCCTACTGGTACCAAGCTTCTCATCTTGGGATTGCAGAGAAGCACTGTCATCAGGCAGCACTTTCTGTAGTTACTTTCGTGGTTGTTCACCATTCACTAATTGCTTGCTGGTGCTATTCTCTGCCACAGAGAGCATGACTCTCAAGACATTCCTGTGAGCTTTTGTATTTTCTTACACCTGAAATAATTCAAGACAAATTTTCCACCACATTTTGGAGAGGAGGGTGGAGGGTGGAACAAATGCATATTAGGATAACCTAACTTCTGAAGAACAGTTTTGTATTCTAGTGCAAATAAGTCTTAGCCTGAGGTGCACCTGGTATTATTTCTAACAAGCCGTTTGACCTACGTAAGGTATCTTCAGAACATGAAGGGGCAAATTCAGCTGGAGAGAGTTCTCCAGTGTAGCATTGGCAACTGTTCTTATCCTTGTACTGCGTTTTAATTATCCAGCCTTCAGCATAGCCCTCCCAAACTGATGTATCTGCATAACTGAAAGGAGAAGAAGAAGGAATAGGGAGAGTGGGAGTTTTCAGATTAGTTTCATCTACTCAAAACCAAAATTGTTAACTAATACAAGTCATTGTCTTGTCCTTGACATCAATAGAGCAATGATATTTTTTGTTGATACAGATCTGTTCTGAGGGTAGACTTCCACCCAAAAGCATACAAAGTGGATAAAGATATGATTTAAATCTAAATTCTGAATAGCTGATTGTAGAAATAATTGTTCCACAGATTGAATCTACAGTGATGCCATACCTGCAAGTCCTTTCTGAGTTTAGAGAAGGAGTGCGACAAATTGCCAGAGAGAAGAAAGGTGAGAGTTTGTTTTTTTTTCTTGTGTTGCTGCACATGAGACTGAGAGGTGGTAGGAATGAACCATTGTGTGCACAAAATTAAAACAGAATTGCTTTGAATGTGTACATCTCTTCCCCGTTTGTCTTTGATTTGGGAAACACTTTCACAAGTTGCTAAACTTACTTTTTCAGACCATTGCATTCCATGCTTTCCCAATATGGGAGTAGCCACACGCTGTCCCCCGGGGATCTTGCACTGGGGAAGAAGTGTAAATGGCTACACTGCCTCTGTTTCAATCCCCAGAGATATTCCTACCTATTTGTTAACAGTTGGAATTGTAGGGCCTTAGATGCTAATTTGCCCCTCTTTTGGAGAATTCATCTGAGTGTGTGCTGGAGGTTGTTTTGGCCTTTTTTATTTTTCCTTTGAAAAGCTTTGATCTTGCTGTGTGTTGGCAGCAGGGCTATATAATACAAATGCTGTTACATTAAGCCCTTTTTGGTTTTATGGGTTGATTACATCCTAATTGAGTTCTTATTGTTTTTCTACCATTTCCCATTGACTTTTTTGTATTGTCAACTTGTACTTGATTCTCATTTTCTTAAAATTAATTTTTACAATGTAGTTTATACTTGAAGGAGGACTAGGGATATGTATATATGTGTGTGTGTGTGTCTGTTTATTATAGAGATAAATACATATATCTAACTTATAAAAATAGGGTCATTTGAAGTATATTGTTGATGGCCTATTCAACTGGCAAAGAATCTGAACCTTAGTTCTGCTACTGTTTTGAATTTGTCTAGTTTTAAAGTAAACTTCTGAAGTTTAAAAAAGTACAAAATACAAAAGTACAAAGCTTTTGCTAATTTGACTACTTAGCTTTACTTAGCTTTTATTGTTAAACTCCTATGGGCCTAATGGATGCTGATAAACAAGCTTATTAGTTACAACAGCAAATATTTCATGTAATTTTTTAAAAAAATCAAAAAAATTGACTTGAGCTTTCCATTTGGAAGGCATTATTATTATTATGATGATTATTGTTGTTGTTAGTAGTAGTAGTAGTTGTTGTAAAATAAATTAAGGAATAGGAATAGTTATTTCATCGGGGTACAGAGGGGTCAAACAACTTTGCAATTTCTGTCCCCAGAGGGGCACCTCTGACCATCTGATAGATGGAAGCTGGGGAGTGGCTGAGGGGACCTGCACAGACATGCTACTGATTTACTTCCCCATATCCATTAACTTCTTGCCTACAGGGAATGTATCATTCCAGTAAGAATTGTTCTGATTAATGGTTGAGAATATTGCCTCTACATGGTTGTGAGTGAAGGGAGTTTCCTCTCACAGCCTGATCCTGGCAGAAGGAAGTTATATATGAATTAGTATGTTTTGTATTAGTATGTATATTCTTGGTAGTTGAATAAAATATATGTCTCTTTTGCAGAATAGAAAACAATTGTACCATACCTATCTATAAAATATAAAAGCATTTCACACTATAGCCAGTTGTAAAAATTTACAAACATTTTATCACCATTCAGAATGGTTAACATTCAAATACATTAATAAAATAATTTCTCTCTTTTTAAAGTTTATTAGAATATAAGTAGGAGGCCGTTCTTTTGCAGCTGAATCTTGATGGGTGAATATATCTAGCAAGAGTGATAAATGGAAAGAAAAGAAAATACTATGTTATCTGTACAAGGGAAAGAAATGTAGAAAGCTTTTGCAAAAGACCTTGATGACTGGTTGTGCAGAGCTTCACTATGTAGAGCAGCCTTAAGTTTTAGATGATGTTTAGATTCAGAAGTTTTTGAACATGAATCAGATGTTCAAAAAGGAGCAACTCTCTGTAGTTGTTTTTGGTTATTTACTTCAGGATATCTGCTTAAAATAACTACCCTGCATAAAAGTGTCTGTTCCTGAACTCTTCCTCCCCCTTCATTTCCTAACAGTGATTATGTTGCCCTGAGTTATAATTGCTGGGTCTTGTTCCAGGCTACTTCTAGAACACAGTGGGAAACCTTCTGTTCTCCTACTAATATATTCTATTGGCAAGAGGTAGGACAAGATTTACCTGGTCTTTCTTTGCTGCTGGCCTTAACATCCAGCATTCTCAAGAGGCTTTTTAAGTCCTCCTTTTCCTTCTTGCCGCAGTGAAGAGGAAACAGCACCATCACCTGTTTCACATCCCGCACTTGAAATGCACAGAAAACATGAAAGCAGAGTTGGGAAATGATCAGAGTCTCATAGATAGCCTGGGCTCCAGTTTGTTCTCAGCTGACTGTCTTCATTGGCATTGATGATGAAGCGTCATCCCACTATTCTCCTTGTCACAGTCCTTGGTAAAGATAACAGTGTATTGGCTGGGACAGCTCATAAAAAAACCCTTTGCCAATCCCTAAACGTCCCTTTGGAGGTAGCACATGCAAAGAGTAGGCGTATTGCTCCCCTAAGAATTACTGTGCTGACTCCCCTGGATAGCAGAGGATGGATCAGATGTTGTTCTTCCATAAATTATGCATGTTTTGTGTATCTTTCTCATCTTTCTCTACCTCAAAGGATTTCTTTTTCTTATATTTCCAATTTTCTTATATTTCCAATAGTTTCAGGTAACTAAATATTTATAATTGAATAGATATGCCCACTTAGGTAATAAAACAGTGTCAGACACATTCTTAACATGACATGCTTAATTTCTTCACCCAGGCAAGAATCGACACCTTTTAGTATTAACAGCTAATGAGGTAAACTTATCCCTGGCTTATCTTAATTGGCTTCTTTAGAGTTCCATCAAACATGAGTGCGGTTCTCTGTGTACAGCTGCTCGGGGTAAGGAAAAATTCATAATTAGACAGAACTGCTCCTATAAAATGCAATGCTTTCATGCACACAGATAGAGGCACTCTGCTAACTCTAGCAAAGAGCACAGCTCCACAGTGTGATAGGGTGTCCTTTCCTTTTCACGGTGATTGGGTAAGCAGTGCTTTGTCTGCTGCTATATGCTCCTGAGGGTCTAAGAAATTTGGAACAAATGGAGACCTGGGAATAGTTCTTGTATTTACCAGTGTGCACAGCATAAAAGAGTCTGAATTAGTAGCTGTTACTGCCTGAATCTTACTGAACTGAACTCTTGTAATAGTTTTCAAGAGCAATGCAATGAGATTATCTTGGAAGAAATTTATGAATTCTGAGGAAAGAAACATGCTGCTTCTCTCTGTATCTGAAAGATGGCAACATTTACTTAAAATATTGGTCACTTTGAAACAAAACAAGTGCCCTTTCTTTGATCAATATAAAGGATTGCCAATTTCTGAACTGCATTAAAAAATGTGGCATAATAGGAGTGTAATTTCATGAAATCTTACTTCTCTACATTTTCTTTTACCCTGAACTCTAGTAACTGAAGTGCTGCAGTTGAGTGACGCTCTGCGAGATGACATCCTTCCTGAACTGGGTGTTCGATTTGAAGATCATGAAGGTACACAGTCATAGGCCTGGTAACTTTGTAGGTAGTTGTTTTTGCCATCTTGTTATTTACGATGGGAAAACAACATATCAAAGACTAATCTGGAATAATCCAAAAAGTTGAGGACTGCAAAATTTTTAGTGCATCTTTTTTTTTCTGATGGTATAAATTTATATTGGAGAATATTGACAGTAAAAAGGTACATTGGAGTCTTTTTGTGTGGTTGTACCTAATTGCTTAGCTAGTTTTAAGTAGTCATTCAGTTGCATTTGCAGAAGAAAAGTTGTAATATGGTATATAAATCTATCTTTCATTATTCAGATACTAGAAAACTTATATATCTGTTTTTGTTCCTTCAGGACTGCCAACTGTCGTCAAATTAGTGGATAAGGACACATTATTGAAAGAAAGAGAAGAAAAGAAAAAGGTAACTCTTTTAAGCATTTAACATTTTTCACACGTAAAGTAGAATGTAAGCTACAGATGCTATACAAATCTTCAGTGAATTGTTTAAAAAAAAAAAACAAGCTTAACTCATTAGCAATGTGTAAAATAAGATACCAGAAACAAAATTGCAACTTGAGTGGCATTCAGGAAGAGGACTTTTTGAACAACAGTTGCTTGAAAATTTTCCCAGGGATTTAATGAATACTTCTAAGTGTTTGTTTGTTTGTTTGTTTGTTTGGTTGTTGTGTTTAATCTGTCATGTAGTGAGGGCATTTTGAGTATACTCTCTGGAAGACTGATTCCAAAGAGAGATTGGTGCTGACCTCCTCAAATGAGGCTAGTATTTTCCATAAAACTAGACTGTACTTATTCTGACGTTGAGAACAAAATGCCATGGCTAAATTGTAGCTAATATAATATTGATAAGTGAGATATTCAGGATACGAGGTCAAGAATTCTCATGTTACTATTTAATTAATGATTATGAACCTTAATTCACATACACAAGGGCTGCACACTAACAGAAATCTTGAAAAACTAACACATCTCTCCTAAAAAGTACAGGATGAGATTTTTCAGAGGCTTGTAACTTAGCTAGATTTGGGCAGTTGTTTCCTTAGGAACATTAAGGGATAAAACCGCTTTTTATAAAACTCCAGTTTCTTCATGGTCTTGTGGAAGGGCCTTTAAATAGCAGGGAAAATTAGTCTGTTTGTTTGTTTTAATTTTTGCAAAACATTTTCCCGGTGAAATTGCAGGACCATTTCTTTTGCATATATTTTTTCATAGCTATATATTTAGGATGCGAAATGCATTGGAGACAGTTAAAATCAGTTTAGCTATGAATAAAAGCAAATAAAATTAAATCCTACAGTGTGAAATATCAGATAATCTTAATTATAAGACTTAGTATTTTTACTGTAGGTAATGCTCCCCGTTTGGTCCATAAGTGATGATATCCAGAGGATATCCAGAGGAGCTGTTGACTTGATTCATAAGGATAATTGACTTAAGTAGCTACCTTTATACTTATTTACTTTTATTACCTTTCTTAGATTGAAGAAGAGAAAAAAAGAAAGAAAGAAGAAGCAGCCAGGAAAAAACAAGAGCAGGAGGTAAGTACTAGCCTCAATTGGACCTTCTTCTTTTATTTTTTAATTTTTGCCTTCGACTTAGATTTGATCCCTGATGGCAGCTATTAAAAATGAGGCATCTTTAAGACCAAGACTAAAAGTACTCATTTTTTGATTTCCAAAGTTTCTCTAACATTCCTGTTAAAAAGAATTTTGATTATTAAAAAGAATTTTACTTTATTTGCTGTCTGGTGCCTTAGGTGAATATGAACACAAATCTTTTTAAGAGTCCACCTCTTCCCTTAAACTCTGGAATATGGCGCTTTGTAAAAACACATTTCAGCTCCATAGTTAGAGCATTGTGATAGCTTAAAGGTTTTGTATGTTGACTGAGGTCAGCTAGAGCGAATGAACTCATAAAGGGAAAAGATTGTTTGCCATATCAATAATTCTAACAACACGGGAAATAAGTGTCTGAGTAAACAGGAAGTAAACCATGAGACAATATATTTAGAGAGCAAAATAAATAGCACTTATCCTCCATGGATTGCTGTTAGCCGTTTTCAAAAGTGATTTATTTGCATTAGGCATAGATTACTTGGAAAGTATTCTGAGATGTTTACAAGAAAGTAAAAGTATGGTTAGATTACTTGCATCCTTATCCTGCTGTGACCTTCATAGAAGGTCATTCTCATCAACATTCATTGTTCATTCTCATCAACAGGACAATGTTGATAGTTTCCTCTGCAGTGAGCTCATGGCTCAATATTCCTTGCCCATAGCAACTAATTCACTTTCTGTTTACAATCAGATAGCTAAGGAAGCAAGTTTAGCAAAATATAAGTGCAGTTTTTAGAGAGTATGAGATGATTACTCTGAGTTCCTGCAATACTACTGTTTTAAGTGTTTTTCTGCAAATATAAAGCATCTATTTATTTGTATTTTCTTGGACAAATACACCCAAGAATTATTGAATTGTTCCCCACTGAAAGTTTCTTTTCATGTAATAAGCAGTTGTGACTCAGATGCTTCTTGATCTGCAAATTATTATCTGCCTTTCCCTTTGCACACATTTGAGGGATAGTTTTATATAAAGATGGGCTGTGAATAATTCACTCTGATGCTAATGCAGTCAATGCATGTTTTATATTGCAGGCTGCAAAACTGGCAAAAATGAAGATTCCACCACATGAAATGTTTAAATTGGAACATGACAAGTATTCCATGTTTGATGAAAATGTAAGAATTTGAGACCTTTTTCAGTTCGGGAGGGGGTTCCTTCCATGGTTGTACATATTCAGTTGCATGTGTAGATAGCTGATTCTGTTCCAAAACTTTTAGAGCAGTGTTACAACATAGGAAAAGAAGCAAGGAGAGAAATATCTTCTTAATTTTCTTGCACATCCCTTGTCTTGGTGAGCAAGGTTATCTAACTGGTAGCCATCATTTCAGGAATGCTTTTATTTTATTTTGGTCTCCTTTGACCATCCTAATGCAGAGCAAGAATTCCCTGTGGGTATTTTGGGTAGGAACCTGCATGACATTCATTCACAGATCTATTAAAATAGCTTGTTGCAGAACAAAGAGTGCAGCTGTATTTCCTGACTCTGCCAGAAGTGATGGAAAAAGGCAGATATTTCAGAGATACCCTGTGTTTCTGGTTTAGGTCTGTCCTTCATTTCACATTCCTCTAGCAAAGCATCTGTGAGGAAGCTGTACTGATGCCTTTGCTCAGATTGCCCCTCTTAGCATTAAAGGTGTTAATTGGAAAGCATAAAGCATTGTTTCTTCGGGGCTTGATCTGGGAATATTGCTTCCTGTCTGCCTCAGCTGTGCAAGTTCTGTCCCTGGGAACAAGTAAGAATAGTATGATACAGCAAATGTAAATTTTGGAAAATAAGCATGGAGAACCTCCACAAAAATCATAGTTTATCCATTTGGAATACAAGTCTCTCACTGTTTTTACTTAAAGTTTTGGGTTTAATGCTAGTATGATTAAAAGTGGGTTTTTTTAGCATGTTAAGTTAGTTAAGTATTAGTCAGAACCTCACTTAACCGTAACTATCTAGGAGTTAGTTGTGTAAAATTCCTCTCCTCAGGACAGAAATAAATGCCCACTTTGCCCCTTCATTAACTAGAGAAGGAACGTAGACAAGTAGTCAAATGTAATCGTTTTAACTTCTAGATGACTAGAATTAGCAAAGATGGATCCCACCTTGATAATTTGCTATTAAGTGGGATATGACATTATTTCCCTATGGGGAACAAAAGCAGTCAAAATATCTGGAAGCCCATTTATCTAATTTTTTTTTTTAATCTTTCCAGGGATTTCCTACCCATGATACAGAAGGCAAAGAACTCAGCAAAGGTCAAATTAAGAAGCTGAGGAAACTTTATGAAACCCAAGAAAAGTTATACAAGGAGTATCTACAAATGGTTCAGAATGGAAGTGCAAATTGACAACAGCAGGACTTTTTAAAAAAGGCAAGTGCTGGATCACCATTGAAAAAATGAGCATATGCTGATGCTCATTTATTTATTTACACTTTCTATTATGTGCAAAGTAGAAATCCTGTTTACATGGATTAATAATGTCATCTGGAAAGTCAATAAAAATCCATTCTTAAAAAAGCCAACCTCTAATAAGTTTCTTTGTAACAACAGTGGCAGACTGAATGGTTGTCAGTTCTATTTGGAAGGTGCTGCTCAGTCAGCAAATCCACCCAAGGTTTCCTGTTGATTGTAGCTATCCAGGCTTCCGTTAATTTGTCCTGCATACCGATCTCTATCTATCTCTAATACCCAGTGTAGCTTGTGCTCTGTAATATGTTGCAGTAAGCAAAACTTAAATGGAAGTGAATGAAACTCTTAAATGGAAGTTCAGTGATTTGTCCCATAGTAAGAACAATATTTCCAGATGATTTTAATTTTGTTATGTAAGCAGGAAAAAAAGAGCAGTTCCACTATGTTACTTGTTGCTGTTATTAAAAACTCTTGTGAGCATACCCAGGATGTGCTACACAGTAAAAGCAAACAGTCCCTTCTGCAGGGCTAGACTTGTAGAAGTCCAGAGTTATTTGCAAAAGGGGACAGACAGCTCACCATCATCATCTTCCTCTACTTGCAGTTGCAATCAAGTAGGTAAAGTACAAGGACAATGTACCTGTATTGAACAAACAGGTAGGAAAGATATGAAGAGCTGTGGGCAGAGGATGAGTTCTTGGAGCCATCACCTCCAGGAACAAAAGCACTGCTCAAAGACAGAGGACAGTAGCTGCTTATCTGTTCAGACCCAAGGGGGAGGAAGAGAAAGTTGTTAATTGAGATACAGCTTGTAGATTGGCTTGCAACTAGGAAATACGACTATGTCACTCAGTCAAGCCTGATTTTGACATGACAGTTTAACCAAGGACAGCTCTCTGTTGCTTAATAACAAATTTCACTGGCAATGACTACTACCTTTCAGTTATGAAATCATACAAAATATCTCACCCACTTCACAACTGCGTAACAGCTAAGTACCTGACACACAAAATGACATTCATCACTTATTCTTAAGCCTTAAGATGACTCACAAAAGGCCAAATGGTGAGTCATTATAAGAACTGTGATACCTCTGTTCTTGCAACTCTTAGGTTTGTGCTGTAACCATTAGGCTACATTCCTTTCCCTAATTAAGAATTATAAACATTTTTGCTTTCAATATGTACCTCCTTAAGTATCTTGATGTCAGATTTGGAGTAGAACAAAGGCCTAACAATTTTTTGTTTAGTTTCCTAGATTTTGCCTTTGAAAACATGTAATGGTAAGGTCAGGAAAACCCATAATTCTTGCTCACCGAATATGAAATCTGTGTATGTACATATGACCTTTGGATAGTAGAAGGAAAAGAGCTTATTTCACAACCATTTTTCTAAAATGCATTTTACAGAACTTTTATTCTAACTTGCCATTACTAAGGTGATCAAAAATATTAATTTTTGCATTCAATATTTTGTGTATTCTTTTGATTTCTAATTTTACAATCACTTGTTTAAACAGTTCAGTGGTAGTTAAAAAGTCAGCCACAACTAAGGGACAACTTCTCCATCCTTTTAGTCTATGAACATAGGAGGATTCTGCATTCTAAAGCCTTCAATACTATCAGCTCATTGTTTGTTAACATTCTGTGTTATAGGTAACATGTTGCTGTCTATACTGCTCTGTATTTGTTTCCTGTCTAACCTTTAATCTCTTCTCAAGTGCAGTTCCTCTCTTGTTTTCCCAAAATGTGTGTGCAGTCAGGATATCCATGAAGGTACAGGCTGTCTGTAGGCAGAACTAGTCACAAGATGCTGCTTCTCAGCCAGGTGGATTCTCTGCTGTCCTAGCTAAATTCCAGAGCTAGTTCTGCAAACACTAAGAATTCTAAACAGGAATCTTCTCTATCCTCAGCATAAGCCTCACTATGGTTAATGCTCTCTCTGAAATGAACTCCTTTTGAAATTGCTGCTTAACTTGAATTAGTGGTAGTAATTTCTTTAAAGCAATTCCTTTTTGGTGAACTGAGTTAGAACCTGCTTACCGAAACCGCAGCTGAACCTCGTTAGCATATAAGGAAGATTATCCTCTTAATCCATTGGTTGCCTGGATTCCAACTTCCTTGCAACTGCATTTCTCTGATGCTGTCTTGTGGTTTATCTTTTTCTCCTCCAGCTGTGTTCCAATTGGAACATCACTCGGCCTATGATTTATCTACTACAACAATTCAGAGGAATCCAAAAAAAGATCCCTTTTTTTTCCCGTCCCGACTGTTTCCTTTTGTTTCTGGGATTCCTTTCCTTACACATATTTTAGGAGCATTTCAAAGTTGCAGTCTTGACAGCTCATCCTCTGATCTTGGCTTCCGTAAGCTTTCTATAACCATATACTTACTGCTTCCTTCTTCAATATCTGTATCGAAGCTAGGAGTCATGTTATCCAAGCTCAGATAAAGTCCTTGTCATATTTACTTTACTATTAAGGTAATATTCTATCTACAGTACTATTTAGCTTGGGCTTTCCTTTCATGTGTTTTCATTGACAGTTTGATTGTTTTAAGCAAAGATGACACAGCAATACCACTAAGTCATCTTTCTGTTCGCATTTTTGCACAATATCTAGTTTCTTGAATTCAATAGAATTCTTTTGATAGATTTTGAAAGGATCAGAAATTTTGAAATTCTTTTTCAGACCAGTTTTCAGTGTTGTGTGATCTCTGTTCCTCTACACTGCTACCTATTCTTCCCTGCTTTTTAGTGTTTTGACATTCTGTTGCTCCCTTTTTGAAGCTGCCTCCTTCAGGAAAGCTTCTCACTTGCCATAAAGCCCTTGCAATCTTGAACACGCTTTCACTTACCAATTTTTCTTCATACATGTCTCAGTTGTCCTAGGAAGCCAGCATTACAAGCCAGGAGAATGTCTGCTTCTTTGAACATTTGTGAGTCAAAAGTCACAAGCATTTTCTATTTAAAAAGTTAAGTGCACACAAACAGTAACTCCTGTAAAGAGGTTGCTAAAATGCTTCACCTTGAAACATAGACAAACAGGAAATTACTTCATTCTCTCCAAGGTGAGACTTTTGCCCAAGTACCTTTTTCCAAAAGCAGCAAGTGAATTGAAAAATGATGATCTTGGAAAATAATCGGAAAAATAGATCATCTTATGGAGCTTGTATCAAAACACAAGCTCTGGAACTACTTCAGATCAGTAATTTTGACTCTCTCAGGAACCAGAGGTTAGCAGAAAATATCACGCGCAGTGCCTTTGCAAAGGAAAGCTTGTTAGCAGGAAAAGATTGCTGCAAGCAGGTTTAGTCACATGCTGTTTAAGCCAGCTTTCTGGAAGTAGATGCATCAATTGATCTATGCAATCATTGAAATGCACAGCACAATACTGCCTTCCTGGCAATCCATCAAGGTGTCACTTTAGTGAATTCCTCTGCACTGGCTTAGTGAGAGGTACTTGGCAGCTGGAAAGAGAATGCAACAGCAACAGACCGCATTCACTGTCTCGGCCCACTGTCTCAGCAAAGAAAAGGGAAAGCAGAGGCTCTTCTGTATTCTGAAAGTTTTGATTAGAAAAGATGTGTATATATACGTACTCACACTAAAGGAATCACATGTGAAATATGTTATTTTATTAATACTCAGAAAATCAACTCCCGTAACAATGCAGTCTTAGATTTTTTTTCTTTAACATTTTCTGGAACACACATACACAGCTTCTTTTGGGCTGTAGGTAGTGAAGCTTTCTATTTTCCCACACAGTTTTCTGGTTATCTCTAAGATTCTTTTCATGATCACTGTATTTTTTCTCACTAACAACTGAGATACCCACCACCATTTTTTGGGACAATAAACAGTCTTTTCTAAGCTGACATCTTTTGAGACATGCAAGTATTACTTTACAATGAATTTTCCTGTTCAGCTGGGCATTAACATGTGATCTTGAGTGTTCAACTCAAAGGCAAGACAGAAGTCATGTGTCAAATAATCTGATCTCTGTATGTTTTATGATCATGCAGATAAAAACTAATATGTCCCAACACTCCAAAGGCCTCTTCAGACTCTTAAGTCACTTCCAGAAAGGTGTCTTGCCTGAACCTCTAAAACCAACCACTGTTTATAGCAAGTCATCTTATGGTAACCAACGGTTCAAAATAAGGGGAAGTTGCAAAGCTGGTGCCTTAAATAATCTCTCTTCAGCCCCTCCCCAAAACCACTGCCTGCTTTATCCAGATTTTAAGTGTATTTTACAATTACTGAATTCTTTGATGGGGCTGAGGGTGAGGAGTGATACTAATGTTTGCCTAGAGCACTGAAACCTCAATGTTCTTTGACATTACTCTGAGGTTATTCATAATGTTGCTTAGTTAACTGGAAGTGGGAACAATTACGGCTTTTCCATGAGTCATTTGGTAAGAGTAAAATTTTTAGAAGTTTCTCACAGCCATGCATTAGCAGCATGCAGTACCTTTCTTTCCAATATACATTTAGTAATACTTACCACTATCTTGGTGTTGTGTGATTGGATACTTAAACTGGAATAAGCTGAATGTAGCACAATGCTGTATTTGCCCCCTTTTTTTTTCCCGTATCACAAACTAACAGAGCTTAGTTTGTGATTTGCTTGCGTGCATGTGTGTTCTCTCTTCCTCTCTGAAGTCCAGAAAGCCAAATCTCTCTTTGAGCTCTTTTGTTGTTACTGGAAGTCAATTAAATTATCAAAACCACTATTTCTGAAGGGCACCAGCGTTTTGTAGCTAAAGATTTATTTCATGGTAGTACCAGTGACCTGACGGGTATAGATTGCTGCACCCTCAGAAGCCTAAACTATTCAACAAGATAAAATGTAAAAGCTGTTGCTGCAGTAACCAAATTTTGCTGCCATACTTGATATTGTTCAGATAGAAGTCAGACAGCAGTAGTGCGAAACTGTGTATTGTCAAGAAAATTTGAAATGTTATCCCACAAAGATCTCCCCCATATTCCTCAAAGCTGTTTCTTACCAGCATCGTGTAGAGGAACAAAGTAATCTCAAATATGCACTGTGATACACCTCTGAGGATTGTGCAAATGTGAATTTTGTCAGGAGGAAGTACTTGGCTAACTTAATAAGCCTGTCAGAGCTTACCTTGCTCGAGGGTTTCCCTTGCATGTAACCTTGAGGGGACAAATACTGCATGGAGGTTAACATGTGAAGAAAGAATGTCTATCAAAGAATTTACTCAGAGGCAGCAAGGCAAGGTGAAAGAGTGTGGTGTTTCTGGTTTTAATTGCATTCTTTCTGCAAAGTGCTGAAGGCAAAACTTGGAAGCAGCAAATTTTACTTCTGTGATTTGCTTTGCGTGCTTTCAGCTTTTTGAGACCTGTGAATACTGCTGCACTATGAAAAGCAGTTCTCCTTGAAATTTCCAAACACAGTACTCCATCACTGAGTTTGTTCAGATCTGGTAGAAAAACCTGTGAATTGTGTGCCTTATTACCACCAGTCCTCATTCTTTACAAAGATATTTAAACTACAAAAGTCCCAAATTATATTTAAGATATTCATTTTGATGTTTTTTTCTTTCCTAACATTTGTATTCACTTTCCGGCTTTCTGGGAACCCACATCTGTGTCAACCAGCAAATCTATGCCTCATACAGAAGCAGAACTTCTTTCTCTACATTTTAAGTTATGCTTAAACATTTTAGGGTGGTGGTGCTTTTTGGAACAACTTTAGCTTCTTCTTTAATTACAAGATTTCTGCCATATAAATGTGTAAGGGAACTTTTATTCCTTGTGGTGATTTCACAGGGCACTTTATATACAGGACATGCATATTACTTAACCCATCTCCTGACACAGAACAAATTAATTAAGGAGTACATTAGTGATTTAGTACCCAGGCTCCACTTAGCAATGATCAAAGCACTTCTTGTCCAAAAAGAAAAAAAGTCATGGACAAACAAAATCTTATCTCTCAAAAGGGGTTGTGAATATCTGGCAGCTCACTCAGAGAAACCGGTTTCCATGAATGCCCACCCAAGGGCAGAACACACACAGCTGTTTTAAGGCTGTTGCATATCTGTGCCCACGCTTGCTCTCTAAAACCAGGTGTGTCTCATGTATCTGTTCAGCAGCACTGCCATAATCCCTTCTGCTTCTGTTTCAGTTCCCCAAGCTCTCCCGTGTGCTAGCCTGGATGTTTAAATCAAGCCAGGGTGATTCAGCGAAAACTCTTTTTGCAGCTCTCTGCAGGGCAGGAGCACCTGACAGCAAGATGACTCCACAGATTGTGCCTCAGCCACAGCCCTGAAGTCCAGTATTATGCGGCAGGAGGTGAGGCACCAGTCAGCAAAATCCCTTATTGATCACGGAGGATTTATGCCTTTCGACAGGGGCATTAAAAATCCTTCAGATTCACAGTAGTTTAAATGTGTTTTGCTTCAACATATAGCAATGAATGAAAAGAAGGAAATACTTCCATCACTCTGGTCTGTTTCAAAGCTTAGACAGTTGCTCCAGAAGAAAGCAAATCTCTTTCTACAACACCATGTAAAATATAATTTAATCCTGGGTTCGCAGCATTTATAACTGCATTAACACGAGAAGCACTAGCACAGAGGCGCAAACTCTGCATACCCCACGTCCACGCGTGCAAGAAAAACCTCCTATATCTTCATATGAAGCAGCATCTCATGCTAAGCTTCTCTGGGACAGTAAGGGAGAAATAGCTTTTAGCAAATATAGATTAATAAACAAACAAGCAAAAGAAGCCTAAAGGAATATGTGTCAGCTCTGAATCAACAGCAAGAACAAAACCCATCAAACATGACTATCTTCAGATAAATCCCCCTTTCAGCGTCCATTATGGTCTTTATGGGAGAATTAAGTATAACTTAACCATGAAGAATGCAGTCATCCCAAAATAAAGGTAACGAATGTAAGAAGAGTTAACGTTTTGATGTTGGGAGAAGGACTGGTCTGGATGGACAAGGGAAGAAAGGTGGGAGCAAAAATTAGACCGGCCGCTGAGCATTTCCTCGAGCTGGCCGCGTCTGCTCCCTTGTGCTGCTGACTCTGCCCAGTTGCTGCAGTTCTTTAGCTGTTTGAGTGCTATTATTAAAAGTATTTTAAGTATTGGTTCCGACTTTCAAATGTGATTTATTCCTGCCACTGAATTTCTGCAATAACAGAACTAATCCAATGCTAGAGATCGTTTAAAATTATTAAATGTCTGTGCCACTATTTCTGTGTGCATCAGTGGAACAATTGTGACAATGAGCCCTGGAAATTATTTACTGAAACCCAAGATTTTTCCTTTTTTCAGCGTAAGGAATCTATGGTTAAAATAAAGAGGTAACGTTTCTTCTTACTGACTGCAGGGATTATTACTGAGTGAAGGGAGGGGACTCCAACCTCTAACGCTGTTCCCAGTACCCCATTCCATGGCATCTGTCGCACACACAGCTCCACGCACATTTTGTTTTATTTTTTCTCCTCTCCCTGCTTTCTCAGGAGAGGGAATTCGGGCGGGCCTGCCCTGCCCTGCCCTGCCCTGGGCAACGCGGCCGGGAACGTTAACGACGCTCTGAGGCGCCGCCAAGGGCCCGTCCGCCCCGCGGCCGTTACGAAACCGCCGCCATTTTGCCGCGCTCCTCCCCGCGGCCGCGGCCCCTTTAAGGGCACGAGCCGCCCTTCCCCTCCCCCCGTCACGCGCTCCCCCCGCGCGCCCCCCGGCCCCGTGCGCGCGCCCGCGCCCGCGC
>VWPW01016582.1:212387-243083 GCA_013389825.1 Crypturellus undulatus
AGCGGCGGCCGTTGGGGCCTGCTCGGGGTGGGGCCCGCGGGGCCGCCTGGCGGTGGGGGGCGGGCCCCGGCGGCGCGGGCTCCATTTTAAGGCTGAGCCGGCACGTTTGGGCCGGGGACAGGGGGGAGGTTCGGTCGAGCCGCGCTGAGCGTGTGGCCGCCCGCCCGTCCTGTCCGGGAGGCTGGCGGCGCGCCCCGTGCCCTCCCCACCCCCATAGCGCGACGGGAGGAAGGAAGCGGCGCCGCTTGTGCCCCCGATCTCCGCGCGCTCATCCCCCTTCCCCCCCGAGAAAGCGAAATCCTCCCGCTTGGCCTCATCACTGGTCTTGGGTACATTCGGCCTGCTGAGGCCTCTCCGAGGCGCACGTTTTCGTCCCATCCCCCAACGTGAGGGTTTTCTTTCTTTTTTTTTTTTTTTTTTTTTTTGAAAAAAGTTTTTCTTGCTGCGTTGCTGCTGCCATTTTTTTTGCGTGACATGGGTGTGTAGAGCCTTTACCTGAGCTGGTTCCTGTGACATCTGCTTACAAAACCTCAATACTGTAAGGTACAGAAAGAACTGCAGAAAGTAGAAGCCATAGACACCCAACGTGAGGGTTTTCTTTCTTTCTTTTTTTTTTTTTTTTTTTGAAAAAAGTTTTTCCTGCTGCGTTGCTGCTGCCATTTTCTGTGCGTGACATGAGTGTGTAGAGCATCTACCTGAGCTGGTTCCTGTGACATCTGCTTACAAAACCTCAATACTGTAAGGTACAGAAAGAACTGCAGAAAGTAGAAGCCATAGACAAATTGATTTAAGGGCATCTCCCTCTGAAATAGTTTCCTTAAGAAGCCAAAGATAAGCTTAAGCAGTGCTAATGGTCAGTCCTTGTGGAACAAGTTAATGACTTTCTCCTTTTAGACCTTTTTTTTTTTTATTTTGGCTTCTGTTTTTTTGACATAAAAAGTATGAGACTGCTTGTGACTTTCCCAAGATTTACATCCTCACAGCTCTAAAATGAAAGACATAACTTTTTTTCTCTGGTTTGTTGTAGTTACAGAAAGTAGGAACCCTTGTGACTGGAAATCTTGCTGTGCCTTCAGAATTCCACTGCTGATTTGCTTTATCATCTGGTTCTGTTTGGAAGAGCCATACAGCAAGAAAGAGGCTATTTTTTTGGCACAGGGAGTTTTTGTTTATTTCTTTTATTAGTGAATGTCTCTTGCTGCCTATTTTTTTTAGATTTTTATTTGTCATTTAAGTGAAGCTTTGATGTCTTGGAAACTCGGAATTATCCATGGTCCTAGCAGTCCAAGAACAGTTTTCTGCTTTTTTTAGGTGACTTAGTGCTATGTGACAGCTGTGTAATGTCACAAATTTCAATTGCAGCAGCCTGCTTTGTGGCTGATATAGTCCCCTCTTCCCACTAAGCTTCACATCTGTAACAATCATTTGAAAGCAATGTTCAGAGAAGATAAGATACAGTGTTTTTATTGATGATGACAGTACTTTACGCTTCTGATTTTTTGTTTGATTTTTTTCTTTTAGTGTCCTTATTGCCCATAAACTGAGCTCACTTATAGCAGAGTTAACCAAGGCAATAAATAGGAAGGCTTGGTGTGCTGCTTCTGTACAATTTCAAATAGATACGTGTTTAAGTTCATCTCCCTAGCCGCCTCAAGGCTCACCCTGACTATTACAGAACAATTTTAACAGTGAGTCTGTAGCAGTTAAGTCGTTGGAAGACAGCTCTGTGATGCTGCAGCATTTTTTTTTAAACACTTTCATTCACATAAATCTCTTCACTTTCAGTTACTGAGGGAACAAGCTTGAGGAAAGAAACAAGACGTAAAGTACATGGTTACAACAGGGAAGGGTGTCTTATCAACTTTTAATTCCCAGTTTCTTGTCTGCTCCAGTGGAGTACCATTTAAAAATTATTCAAGTCGTGACAACTTTATTCTGTGTTTTCTTAACATGAATGGCAATCTTGTCATACTATTTCTGTTGAGAAGTAGTTTCCTGTAAGTAATGTTACAAATCTTCTGTTCAGCTGCATGAGGAGTGGATTTTTTGTTAGCTCTGTTTCTGGGTCTGGTTTGGAAGACAAGTCTCCCGGGCTGTTTTTTATGTAATGCATGTCTGCATTTTTTAGTTGCTTACTGTTGCTTCCTTGAATAGTGACTGAGGATCATATAGCTTGTTGGCTGAACTCAGGTGTTGGGTCAGCTTGCTACCTTCTAACTTTTTAATCATAACTTTTTTTCCTGCCTTTGATCATCAAAGAAAGGAAAAGCTGGTGTGTTTGCTCCTTTATTTCAACCATAAGGTAGTGTAGTTCTCTTCTTTCGCTTTGGAAAGTGATTACTTGCATTGTTACTTTCTCTTGTTATACCTAAAGCAAAAATAACTGCTTGCACATAGACATGCTTGGGTTGTGGAAACACAGCTAGTCTCCAAGAAGCTCCTTATTTTTTCCTGGACTTAATCTGTAGCATGGACATGTGGGTGTTTTGGTACATGCTGGGCAGCTTCCCTTCCTGTAGAATTATGTAAATATTCTCCCAGTACTGCTGTAAATAAGCAAAGCATTTCAGTCCTTTATGAGTGGTAATAAAAATGTTGATTTTTTTCTAGCCTGGAGCAAGAATCAGTGTTGTAAGCTGGTAGAGTTCATGCGTTCTCTGATCCCCTGTTCTGACTGCCACTCAAGATGTCATTAGGGCTTACGTTCTTCGGTGGTGGTTGTCTATTAGCAGCTCAGCTAAAGATCAACCTCTTTTGCCTTTATAGGCTCAAAGAAGTTGGGCCTGTTTACCCTGATGGAAGCTTCTCTTTATTCTTAAATATGACTTGCAGAGCAGCAGAGTGCTTTCTTGAGAGCTTAGTAGTGATGAATAATATCTCCTATACTTCTGTGCAGTGTGCAGGGGTTATTTGGATTTACCATAAATGCTGTCTAGAAGAGGGAAGCGGTGAGGGAGGGAGAAAGGAAAAGTACTGTATTACTGAAATAGATCTATGAGCTTTTAAGTTTTACCAGTGATATAACTGAAGAAATAACTGCAAAATAAATTGGACAGTCTGATTGTTTTCTCAAGAGAGCTAATTTAAATCTTGAGGTGGGGTAGGATAGCTGGATTAAACTTGTTTGCAACCATTGCTGTTACCAACACTTTAACCTTCCTCCTTCCTGTTTGTTTTCTCATTCGCAGTAACTTGGAGCCAAGTTTTTATGTAGGGGCTTTTCCTTTTTAACTGCTGCCAAAACCACTCCTCTCAGTGAAGACAGTGCAGAACACCAATAGCAACAGAAGCAGCTGCTTACAAAAACAGGCTCAATTAGATAGCAAGGGAGGCATATTTTTGTGCTTAGGTGACGTGAGAAAATCTTTTTGAAGTTAACATAATTTATTTGAACTTTCTTTAGTTCCATATCAGACATAGTAATATAGTATGTAGAGGTTAAAAAAAAATCAGTGTTTGCTGTTTCTGGGTTCTCATTTGGATGAGATATATGGGAACAACTCACTTTGCTGCAGGAGTTTGTGCACAATGCCTTTTTTTTTCCCTCCTCCAAAACCAGCAGCAAAATTATCTTAAATTTTCTCTTAGTTTTAAATATATTTTATTTTTGTTCTCTACAGAGGAAAGCAGATTACTGTTAAGGTCTTTTTAAACATCGTATTTCAACTTGCAGGTGGATACAGGCATATAGATGGCAGATAACAGGTATGTTAAACTATTTTACTGAGACTAAGTTTTTGTAGTTATGTTAAAAGTCAGTAGACCTGTAGTTAAAAGCATTTAAAATATGTAGTTATATTTTCTAGTTTTTACAGCAGTTCTAGGGCAAATAATAATAGGGTTTTTTTTTGTTTGTTTTTTAACTTGATATCTGTTTAACTTTATCTGTGGTGCTGTAGTAGTCTTTCAAGGCTTGTACTGCACCAGGGTAAGCTGGATAACTTAGTCTGGTAACTAATAATATCTATTTGCATATGGGGTAATTGTTTCTTGTTTTGTATCTGAGTAAAGATTTGTTTGGGCAGTTCCCAGCCTAGATTCTTTGGTGTGTAAAATGTCTAGAAATGCAGGAGCTCTACTGACTGCTGCCTCTTTTGGGGCCCTTTCCTAATTCCAGCAGAGGGAATACAATAGAAGACATTGTTGGGGGAGGGAGCAACTCTTCCTAGAGTAAAGTGAATGTGTTTAGTATTAATCAAAACAATTTGGAATGAAGATTGCAATCCAAGAGTTTTGAGCACTTGTTGTTCTCACTTTCTTGCCTTGCCTTTTTCTAATGTATTTGTCACTTACAGTAAAAGGGTGTCTCGTGTTTTCACCTGTGGGGTACTAATATTCTCCTTTCCAGGCTAACCTAGTGCAGACTCAAGGCCAGCCAGTCATGTAATGAGATAAATTTGATGTTTCCTTTTTTGGCTTTCCTTTGCTTCCTTTTCATTTAAGGAAAACAAGTTTTTTACACAAGTTTTACCCTCAGTTTTGAGAAGTTTGCCAAAGTCTTTTAAGTGTCTGCATGTTTTAAATCTTGCCCTGTAGTAAACATTAGAATTTCAGAATATTTTTATGCTTAAATATTAAAACGTTAATGAAGTGATTCCCTTTTAACATGCTAAGCTTTTAATTCCCTTAGTAAAGCAGAAGATACTGCTACAGATTCTGTGGAGGCTGCTAAAAATGCAGGTGACAAAAAAGGTAAGAAATAAATAGCACAACAAGGGTGAAGTTGGGTTAAACTCCCTTTGCCTTGTATATTGAAGTTGTTTATCTACAACTGTAAATCCTTGATGCTCAGAATTACATACCTATTTGTTACTAAAAACAAAGCAGTTTTTTAGACCAATCATTCATGAGATGCTTTCTTTTTTTAGGCTGATGTTTTGTATGCCTATAGAAGAGTAAAGACTTAATATCTGTAATAGTGAAAATATTTATATACGTGTATATGTGTGTGCACGTACACTGACTAGCATGCGCAGCAATTGAGTGAAATAAATTAAAACCATTTATTGAGGCTTGTATAGACTAGCTTTTAATAACTTTGAGAATTACTTATTGTTATTAAGAAGCAGCGTGTGTGCAAGACTGCTCACTTTATCTTACTTGTAGTTGATAAGAATGCCTTTTCAAAGCTTTTATTCTTTATCACAAAAATCTACAGATAGCTGTGTTGAATGATGCTTAAACTTTTGAGCTAATATGCATGCCTGCAGAAGAGCTACCATTCCACTGTTGTTAGCTTGAATACTTCAATAAGTTATGTATAAAACATAGCCATCTATGTGTTACTGATTTTTTTTATAAGAAAACCTTAAGGATCTGCAATTGAAAGTCATGTGTCTGTTAGTGGATAGCAACGACTAATTCAGATAAGGGAAAAAAAATGCAAAAGTTTCAAGTTAAAATGTATGTGCAATTTAATGATTTTTTTAATTGCTTGAGGGAAGAGTAGTGGAGAAGAGAAAGATTTGAAAAGCAAGTGACTTCTTCCCACTACAGCTACCTGTGCAACTACTTGTGCAGTTACTTCTGAGGGTTTTTAGCTTTCAACTAAAAGCATGTTAGATTGTAACTTCCTTAAGATAATCTTCTGCAGAGGTGGCACTTAGACTGTTTGAGGAGTTGTATAACTTAAAAAACTATCTTGATCTAGAAGTTATTAGTGATCAAGTAAATGGTCATAGTGCCAGTCGGCTTTTTTCTGTAGTACACATTTTTTTTAATTGTTGTTCTTGTCTTTCAAGAGTAAGGCCTTAGCCTCATTTGAAAAGAAAACAATGTCTTGGAAGTATAATTTAGTAGTTCGTTAGCAAATTTTTCAGTGGCTTATGATTTAGAGCTAGTATACAGGGAAATTCAGGAAATTTGAGTCTCTACCTTATTGCATACCAGGAAAGATAGGCGGTCTGTTTCTGTCATCTATGTGCTGTTTACTTCTAGCAGCAGAGACTTGATACTTCTCCAAAGAGAAGAATGTGGTGTTATCCAGCTTTGTCTAGATGAAATCTGAATCTGAAGGAGTTGTGCTTCTCTTGTTAATGTGCTGAGTATTGGTGATATTTGAGAACTGGAAAATAGGCTGTGTTTATTTACTGACTACTGTAAGAAAGTCATAATATGACAGGAGCTGTATAAATATATTGAGATTTGTTTTAAGAGTGACATTCTATCCTCACAGAAAAGCTAGCAGACCAAGTGATGCAGAACCCGCAGGTCCTGGCAGCTCTACAGGAACGACTTGACAATGCAGCGGTCACTCCTTCAAGTTATATTGAAACGTAAGTGCAGTGCCCAATAAAATTCTTGAAAGGCTGAAAGCAGAGTAGAATATCTACTGCAAAATGAACATAAAAAATTGTACCAAATAAGAGAAATGGTTGACTTGTAGCATGATTCAGTGACCTGTTTTTGAAGAAATGACTCGGGTTTTAGCTTGCTTGCACAAAATTAAAACAAAGTNCATAAAAAATTGTACCAAATAAAGAGAAATGGTTGACTTGTAGCATGATTCAGTGACCTGTTTTTGAAGAAATGACTTGGGTTTTAGCTTGCTTGCACAAAATTAAAACAAAGGGTTTTTTTTTTGTTTTTTTTTTTGTTTTTTTTTTGTGTCCCATGTGCTACTTCTTTTGGCTGTTACGGTTTTGGTTTGAAATATCTTAGATTAGTCCTTCCCTCCCTCTTCATGCTTTTGTGATCTTAGCCTTCTAGGCTAAGATGTGCTGCAGGAATTAATGACTGATTTCTGTAAAACTGCTAACAGATTTGTAGTGGAATATTTCACAACCTGCGAAGCTATAACTTATCCCACAGTTTGAATCTTGTATAAACTGTTAATCTATTTGGAGCCACCTTTTTAGTTTTTAATGTAGGTAGAGATTATTACTTTTATTTCTTGACTAGGACTAATTGCTTCTTTAGAGATCCTTATTACAAATGCTGAAAAAAAGATCATTTTTATATGACTGTATAAGCTCCTGATAATATTGAGTACAGATGGGCTGTGTATGTTTCTGAATGACCCATGAATCTAAACTGTGCAACATACCGAATTCTTTTTATGGATGGCACAACATAATTCTAGTTGCTTAAGTTTAATCATAACATTATTATTTTCAGTTTTCTGAAATACATGGGGAGGGTAGTGACACAGGAAATGGAACATCTTTGAGGACAACCTAGGTAGGAGAAAGGTTGTTTCTTCTTTTTTCCACTCCCTCCAACAAACTTTTGGAATAGTTTTTGCAGGAATATGTATGTCTGACTTAAACCCTTTGTTTAAAATTGGATTTATCCATAAGCAATGTATTTCACTTCATTAATTAATACTGAGGCACGGAGACATGTAACTTCTTAGACTAACATATTGATTTGCTTTTAGTTTACCAAAAGCAGTGAAAAGAAGAATTGATGCCTTGAAACAGCTCCAAGTGAAATGTGCCCATATAGAAGCAAAATTCTATGAAGAAGTACATGATTTAGAGAGAAAATACGCAGCACTCTATCAACCTCTTTTTGATAAGGTAGAAAAACTATGTGTTTCTTTACTGAACTTGTGTTTTCTTCCTTAATTGCAAGTCAGCTTTGTCTGAATATATTTGATTGTGCTTATGTCAGTAGCTTATCCAGAGAAATCTTTACTTCCTTTATCTAACTTGTCTTGGACAGAGGAGAGAGTTTATTAATGGAGAAGCTGAGCCTACAGATGCAGAGTCAGAGTGGCACAGTGAAAACGAGGAGGAAGAAAAACTAGCTGTAAGTATTAAGCTGGACAGTGAATTACAGTTTTAACAGATTTTTCAGAATTAATTGCTGTATAGCATTTCCCACTGAAGAATTTGTCTTTTGATAACAAAGGTGTTTTATTAATAAAAGTGTTGTTGTGATGCTTATGTTCAGCAAAAGCATTTACAAACATTATGTAGTCTCTCTAAGCTCGTAATTCAAGCATGTTGAAATGCTGCTTTTTTGCACTGTTCGTAACCTGTTAGCAGTATCTTCCTGGTAATGGGTTCCATTCCAGTGCTACATCATTCCCCAAGGTAATAGAAGGCTGGCAGGTTTTCTGCCTGTCCCCTTTATTTTGGGAGACATAATTAGCTTCAGTTTCCATAAACATATGTGAGGCGTATGTCTCCTACTCACAAACTGGAATTGATCTAACAGCACACGTGTTGGCTGGAAAGATGTTGAGATAGGTAGGCTAGTTTTGACTTTCTGTAATTGTTTTAGCCCATACTCTCAGCCTGAACCTTTTCTGAAGAGAAGCAATCTACTTACAGTGCCATGTTTGCTCTTCTCTCAGATTTTCTTTGCATTTTTTCATTGTCCTGTTGCCCTTCATCTTCCTTTGAAGTCTTCTGTTAAGCAAATGAATTAATCTCTATTTTTCCTGGTCTCCTGTGATTTAGCAAGAGACAGAATTCCACATGCATAAGCAAGAAAACTTCTTAGGCTTTATGTGTATGTGATACTGACTGGCTGCTATTTAAAAGCATGTATATTTGCTGCTCTCTAGTGGTGTAAAAGGGAAGGTGCAATACAGCTAATTCAGACTGCACTCTTTCTGTTTTGTGGATTGTGGAAGACCATTCATTTTTGGTAACGTTTAACTTCAGTTATGTGAGAGAAGCCTGCATCATAAAAGGCTAGTCATTCAAGACAGTGTAACAGTAAAATAATCATTATAGTGCCAAGTGTTTTGCAGAATTGTTTGGAAAATAAAACTCTTTCCAAGGGTGGAGGCTATTTTTAAAACTTCAATTGCATACACATTAAAGGATGATGATGACTAGAGAGATAAGAGGAATGAAAAATACAAGAGCATTTATTGTTTTATTTGTGAGAAATGCTTTTTACTGCAGCAGTTATTTAATCTATTTACTATCGGTAGAAAAGAATTCCAGAAGACTTGAAAGTGAGTCTGAGTTCACGGCGTATACTTCTAGGTATATGAGTAAACTTTGCGTGTCACTTAGCTTCAGCTAAGCTTCAGAGGTGGCAAACGTCCTGAGCATCTTCCTCTGCTTGTTATTTATTCTCATGATTTCCATTTTTAAGTGTTTCTTTACTTGTTTCCCAGGGAGACCTGAAAAATGTAGTGGTACTGGAAGAAAAAGCAGAAGCAGAAGAGACAAATCTCAAAGGAATTCCAGACTTCTGGTTTACAATCTTTAGAAATGTAGATTTGCTAAGCGAATTAGTACAAGTAAGTTTCTCCTCTAAAAAGAATTAAAAACTTGAGAGAAATTAACTGATGCTTTTTTTTTTTTCTCCTCTCCCCCAGCTAGTAGTGTTTACATGTTGAATGAGTAAAAGATGTAAGTGTATGGTTCTTCAAAATCCTTAATATTAATCCATAAGATGCTTGGGAGGCCGCAGTAGACAAGTAGGCAGCTGACTCAGACTTTTAATGAAGATTTTCTTATTTCTTATTGTTTTCTTATTTCTTATGTGTTTTTTGCTTCCCTCCCCTTCCTGTGTCCCCTTCCCTCCCCCCCAGTTATCTTCATACCCTGAAACCTGTGTATCTTATCAGCAGTAAAAATTCTGAATTAAATATTTCATTTTTAATAGTGTTCATGCAGCTTAGCAAGGTAGTAATAACCTGTCCTGTTGTATTACAGGAGCAAGTCAATCAGGAAAACTAGATTAGATTAAAATGTTGCTCCTCTTATTGAACAGGCAGTATATAGCGCCTTTTTTTTTCTTTTTTTTCATAGGAATATGATGAACCAATCTTGAAACACCTGCAGGATATTAAAGTTAAGTTTTCTGAACCTGGACAGCCTATGGTAAGTTTTCTCTAATTGCTTCTCATGAAGTTGTTGTGGTGGTGCGAGCAGCAGTTGAAAATGTTTTCATTCCATTCTGTTTTGCTAGAATATATGAGAGCTGCTCTCCAGGATAGTATCTCTTTACTTTGACTTTTAAAATTTCTCTCTAGTTTTCCTGAGTTTTTCTGTCTGTCTTATTCTTAAGTTTTATCTCTATCATTCTTGTAATTTCTAAATAACCTATTCTTATTAGCGAAGTAAAATGGTTGTTTTTTGGTTTGAAAATGAATTTGCCTCGAAGAAAAATGTGTGCTATAGGATGTTTCATCAAAATGAAAAATGTGTGACTTAGAAAATGTATTAGGTATCCTATGAAACGGTACCTAGTGAGGAATTTTAAACCTCAAGTTTGACTTTTTCAAAATTTTTCTTTTGAGGAAGTTGAACTTCTACAGATATTGTCCAAAAGAACTTGTTCTTTTTTGATACATTTATTCATGTAGACTGTACTTCTTTAAACACTTTTTTTGAGGTAGAAGCAGAGCCACAAATGGGATTTCAACATGCACATTCTCTTTAAACTTGATCTTTATGGCTTTTTCTCCTACATACATGTTTTTATTTTGCTGAGTTTTTGTGGAGTTGTAGTCATGCGATAAACGGTCTAAAATAATCACAAGATCTTTCACTGCAGAATCAAGAAGGAAAGATGGGTTGGTATATGAAGTAAAGGTTTTGGTCCTCATTGTTTCCCCTGTTAGTACCAAAAACTTGAGTAGGTAACATGCAAAGGGAGTGGTAGGGATAGAGACAGACTGGGAATATTTAAGGTCTAAAATATTACTGGGTCTGAGGGAGCAGGTGAGAATTTAATGAAGAAATGTTTAAGCTTGAACTAAGTATTCTAAAAGTGCTTTGGAGTGTATCTACTCAGTGGCATTCAGATAACTTCAAGAACAGTTGTTTTGGTCTACAATACTTTCATTTGTTCTTATTCAGCTTTGTTTTACAGTACTTTAATTTGGAGATCTACCCTTAGGACTTCAGTGGATTCATTTTGTCTCGCACTGTTCGTAACCTCTTGACAGTACATACCTGTGAATAGGTTCCATTCCAGTGCTACATAAAATCCAATAATGGAAGGCTGACAAATTCTGTGTCTCTTCTGTATTTGGAGACAAATGGATGCATTCCTAATCTCTTGAGTGAAACCTGCTCTAAAAGCTTGTGTGAAAGTATTTTTCCAGTTGCTAAATTGCTGCATTGTGTGGTAGAATTGCTAGGCATTGATAGCGAAAAGTTTGCCTTTTGGTATGTAATAAAAACACTAATTCTATTGGGGATTAAGCTACAGCCAGAAGAATTGCATAATTGTCAGGAATTTTATTTGTCTTGGCCACGAAGGATGAACTGTAGTTACTGTCCTTCAAAAGTGATTTGTCTCATTACACTAATACATGGGTTTTTCCTTTAACTTCTGTTCCCTGTAGTGTATTTCTAAATTTTTAAACTAAAAGGTGAATGAAATGTAATAGATTACCTGATTATAATTTAAATGTTAATGTTAACCAAGCCTGTTCTGATTGTTCACATTCTTCATTTCCTGCTTTTATTACAGGGAAAAATATATTTGCTATCAAGCCTGGGGGGGGGGTTGTTTTGTTTTGTTTTTTTTCTCTTGTGTTTAGAGTTTGGTAGTTCTGACGATTCACTCTACAAAAGAGGAAAATTAGCAGTAACTATAATGGAACTTTCTTCTAGTCTTTCTCATTAGAGTTCCACTTTGGGCCCAATGACTACTTTTCTAATTCAGTCCTGACAAAAACCTACAAGATGAAGTCAGAGCCAGACAAGACAGATCCTTTTTCATTTGAAGGACCTGAAATAGTTGACTGTGAGGGGTAAGGAGAACTTGAATTTAAAACATGTTTCTAATTTCTAGTGAATATTTTTCAGGTGCTAATTTCTTTTAATGTAGTAATTAATGACAAGAAAACTTCTGCTGATTTACTGTAACTGGATGTGTTATCTTTTCTACCGCTCTGGCTGATTCTGTTTGAAAGACCATTCTCAACTGTTGAGGTTTTCTGGAACAGCTCTAGCTTCCTCAGTCTCAAAACAGGGGTGTGGAGGCAGGGGGGAAGATACCTGTTCTCTTTCCTCTACAGTGATTACTGTCATAAGACAAAATATGTAGCTGTCTTGTTTGAGGAAGGATTTGGTATGTCCAGCCTGTGCATAGTCTATAGTACTTCAGTGCTTCTCTTAACATCTGACCAGGTTAAGCTTTATCTAGAGAATGAGATACCATTTCTGTTTTGATGTCTCTTACTCTCTGTTCCATTTCTTATCTCCTTTAATGTCCTATATTAAAATACCATGTGTTACTTTTAGGTGTACTATTGACTGGAAGAAAGGAAAAAATGTTACAGTTAAAACAATCAAGAAAAAACAAAAGCACAAGGGCCGAGGCACAGTTCGGACAATTACTAAACAAGTCCCTAATGATTCTTTTTTTAACTTCTTCAACCCAATAAAGGGTAAGTAAAAATGGGTGTTTAGGATTCTTACGATATCTTAAGACTATCTTTGCTGCAGTCTGTCCTTGCTTGTTGCTGGTGAAAGAGAGCAGACTGCAGCATGTCAGCGCATTTTGTTCTTGGCAAAATGCAGGATTCCTGGTTTGGAGGGAGGCTCTTGTCAAATGTTCTTGAAGTTGCGTTGTTTGACCACAGGATGGCTCCATGCATCAGTTAGGGCTTTTAACTTGTTTTTGGTTCTGGTCTAGTGCCAGCATATTGGTTTCACTTAAACCTTTGTGTTAAGAGAAGGGACTTTCTGTGGTTTCCTCAGGTTAAATTAATGGTGTCTGATGCCCCGTAGACCTTCCTGACATTACCAGTTACTTAATGTTACATGTGTAGTCATGTATCTTAAAACACTGAAGTATATCCTGAACATTTTTGATTGATTTTTGGAACTTCTTGATTTATTTTTTTTTTTTCTTTTCAAATGCCTACCCAGCTATGTTTCAAAATCAGTATATTTTAGACTTCAGAGACTCACTACACAAAGTTGTAATTCTTGATCTAGTCATGCTGATTTTTCTTTGAGTTCTCTGCTCTTTCTAAATCCCATTACACCTTTTTTATACAGAGATGAAACAACTGATAAGCATTTCTGAAGTTGGAGTTTTTAGCTCAGGAATGTTCTTTAAAAGAAAAAATGTTTGCATTTTGTAGAGAAAAAATGGTAGTGATTAGTTGGCCCCATCTTGGTTTTATATCGACTCCTTTAAGAACTTAAAGGGCAGCTGGACATAGCCTGGAGGTAGCTATATAAGACTGACATCTGTTGGCAGCTGATGCTTGCTTTTTGAACTTGCAAACAGATTGAATTCTCCCTTTGCACTAACAGTAGGATAAGTATCTGAGTAGAGGAGGGAAGCCTGTTTTTGTTTGTTTTTTTATTTTGTTTTTTGTTTGTTTTTTGGGGGGAGGGAGGAGGGGGAGGGATGTCTTTGTGCTGTATTTTAGCAATTTTGAGTAGGTGGGCTAGACTGTATAAATTATTCCTGAATTTACTATCTTTTCTTTTGTAGTATCTGGCGATGGAGAGTCATTGGTGAGTTTACACTTACAAAATCGCATTATTGTTCACTATAGCTTTTTGCCAGATTACTCTGTACTGATTCGTTAGAGTTAAGATTAATCTTGACGTAAAACCAAAGGTAGTGAGTACTTCTGTAAGTCACTCCGTGACACTTTGCTATTAAAACAGCAAAAACAGCATCTCTGCAATAATCACTGTGGGAAAAGTTGTCACTTTCTCTAGCACTTGTTTCTGTTGTTATAGTGATAACAGACTTCCCACAAAGCAATATAAAGCTAATGGCAGCTGACAAAAACAGGCAAAGTCTATATGACATGTTTTAATAGAATGTGTTTTAGTAGCATACATGTGAGTACTTAAACTTCTGAAATGTATCTGTATATCCCCACTCAGAATTTAGTTTTCCAATGTGTCTTTTAATTTGTTACAAAGTTAAATATGCTGTAAAGTGCAAATGATCTATAAGGAGACATTATGATGTTTCTCAAACCTGTAAGTTTGAAATACTTTTGTTTACTCCACTGTAGCATGCTGTATATTTAGTGGTAAAATCTAATTGCCTTGCTTTACAGGATGAAGAATCAGAGTTCACCCTAGCAGAGGATTTTGAAATTGGTCACTTCTTTCGTGAAAGGATAGTTCCTCGTGCTGTGCTCTATTTCACTGGAGAAGCTATAGAAGATGATGATAATGTATGTATGCTAGCAGCAATTTGTTTATAAAATATATTCTCTTTTCTGATTAGCCTAATATATAGTAATAATTCCTTGAGAATAATGAAAAACCCAAAGAGATTCATAATTAATTGGGAATGGGAAGGAGATATGCAACTGAGCTGTTAGTCATTGCTTCTGGTAATGGCTTAGTTTCAGGTACTATGCTTGAATGTGCTGGGTCTGTTACTGCAAAATACTTTATGCAAATACTAGTGAAGCTAAAATTTTGGTTTTCTTTTTTAGTTTGAAGAAGGTGAAGAAGGTGAAGAGGAGGTGAGACATATCTTATAGATACCCACTGTATTCAAGTTCCTAAAAGAGTTCTTCTATATGCAGCAGAAAACAGTTGTTCATATGTGGTCTGGCATATGAGAGCTCATTTCACAAGTTCAGTGTTTGGGAGTTATGAAAAGTAAAAGCAAACAAAACTTTTATATAGTTGCTTTCTATAAGAATATTTATTTTGCTAATATTTGGAAAGCTACTTTCTGACATGAGTCGAAATTAAAAAGAAACTTTTTTCTTGAATGCTGCATGAGAAGATTCTTCAAACTTACCTTTTAAAAATCTGCTAGTTCATATTAGTGGAATTCATCTGTTAGGTTTTAATTGTCAAAACTTTGAAGCATGGTCCTTGCTAAAGGTAAACATAAAATGGGGAAGAGGAGCAACTGCTAATATTAAAGGCTTACTTTAGACTTTGAGCGTAGCAAGAATTCTGGTCTGCTTACTGTAATGCTATGTGAACAAAAATACTAAATTCTTTGCACAAAACTACTAATTGATATCACAATTGATATCCATTACAAAAAAAATGCATTTTAGTCTATTCTTGTTAGTCAGTTAAAGCTAAATACCTGACTCCTGTCAAAGCCATTGGAGTGAGGTATGTCAGAAGCTACCAAGTTGGTGTTTTCTTGTGAGCTGGGGACCTTTGTGCCATCTCTTCTCACCCTTTGCAAGGTGCAGTGTGGAATTGTGAGCTTACTGCAGTGAATAAACTTTTTTAAACTGGTTCTTAACTGAAATATACATGTAACTTTAAGTCTGTCTACAGTACTAAATGCTAGTACTTACTTACAAGTATGTAATACTGCGAAGTGCAGAAACACCACAAAAATCATGTGCAGGAATATGTAGCCTGTCCATTAAGAAAAAAAAAGTCACTGATCAAAACAAAGAAGAAAATTAGACATACATTTACTAGCAGAAGTGCAAAATTCCAATAATACTGCAGAGATATTACTATAAAAATTGCTAGGAGCCTGCAGCAGTTTATGTAGGAGGATTACCTTAAATCTGACATGTTTTAAATCTGCATTTCAGATTTTCTTTTCAAGATCTTTAAGATTGTAAAGAAGTTGAGTTCTTTTCCTCCACCCAAGTAGTTTTAATGTTGACAGATGAAACACTTTGAAATGCAGTGATAATACTATTAGATATGTTGTTTTTGCTTATGCTTTTTTTTTTTTCCTCCATTACAAAAAGCTGCGTTTTAACCTGTTTTAATTTCTGTTAGTTTATCTCTATTTTGTCATAGGAGCTGGATGGGGAAGAGGAGGGAGAGGAAGAAGAAGATGCAGAGAGTGAACCGAAGGTAAGGATTTTTTTTTTCTCTATGCTTAGGCGTATTTATTATATATTAGCATAATGCAGGTTGTAATCATGAGCACCATAATTGAGATTATAATAGTTTGTAAAAAGGTTAATAAAATATAAAGGGTGCTAACTTCCAACCACAGCAATGTCTTTTTTTATATCTTCCTCAGTATTCAGATTACTCTTAAAAGACAAGTTAATGTTCAAGATGAATTAAGGAAATTTTTGTCTCCCAGCCTGCACGAAGGGGGAAAAATAAATCCTAACTGTGTCTTTGCTTCATGATGGTATCTCCATATTTTTTCTTGTTTGGGGCGTTTTATTTCTTTTTTTATCTTTTTTAGAAATGTTATTCTGTGGCTGGAAGTGAACTTAAAATATTTGAGGAGTATTAGGTAGACCAATTTGTGGATTTTTTTCTTGGTTTGTTTTTTTTGTTTGTTTGTTTGTTTTTATAATTCAAAAAGTTCTTTTTAGTTGTCTTAAAGGCAGCAGGTTAGACTTCACATGTCTTTGGGCAGCTAGAACTCAAAAAGCGTCCACAATTTGGAATTTTAAATCTCACAAGACCTGGTTCAAAATCTATTCTTAATGTGGGTTTGTGTTCTTTCTGGTAGGTATTTTTTCAGTCATTCAATCAGCATAAAGTTTATACTTGAGCGGAGTAAAGCTAGAACAGTGATGGCAGGTTTGCATTCTTTTAGTACTTACAACATCACTTTTTAATTTGTAAAATGGCACATATGAAAAGGTATTCCTAACTACTTTATTTTTATATTACTTTTTAGGATAATATCCCAGTGACATTATGCCATTGTAAGACTAATAATGGTTTTATATAAATCATATTGCTAGTAAATTCTTTTTTGGTCACCATGTCAGGGATAGAGCTTGTTTCTTAATGGGAAATACTGTTTTCTAAAAGAAGTCTTGTGCAAAGATTGCTCAGACTGTATTAGAGCAGCAGAAGCAATACTCTGACTGTTCCAAGGGATCAAAATACCAAGGGAAATGTAAAAGGGAAAGGTAGGACACCTGAGAAAAAAAAATGTTAGTTTTGGGCAATAAATTTAGATTTCTGTTAAATATCAAACTTCCTCTTAAAGGAGGAAGGATGAAAAATAGTATTTTACAGGAAAAAATTCTTAAGGTATCCTTGGAAGGTTATGGTTGTTGCCTCCTGTGTTATTTTGTACATTTCACTTTTCATTCATGCTGACAGTTCCTTTCAATTTTTTCCCATTTAGGTGTAATTTAAGTCTGTTTATCATTCATACATTTCTAGGTAAGGTGGAATTCCATTCATACCTAACTTTCAAGATTCCCATTTGCAGTCATGCAGTGTTTTGTTTTGCTAGTTTTCTCTTGTATGGGGGGAAAAGGAAATGGGGGAGTGGGGACTTCAGGGTTTAGCTTTTACTAGTGGCTCAGAAGTACAAAAGAATATATAGAGATTAATACCTTTAAATTGTATATTTAGAATAGCTTTTTATCCAAATGATCTCTTTGCCTTCTTGGTGCAACTTCTGCTTTCTTTGCAACAGCCCTACTGTGTTTTATACAGATGGTAAAGGATACTGAGACTTAACAGATTTTTTTTTCTTGTCCCTCGTTTGATGTTGTTCCTCTCTTAACTGTTTCTACTCTACTTGTAAGTTATTTTAGGTGTCTTCTTCATTCCTCTTAAAACTGATAAGCCAGTGACTTACGTGGTGTGTTTTTTTTCCCGTATTCTCTTTATTCATGCTGCCTGACAAAGGCAGTCAGTCACTCTAAGAGGCCTTTTCTTGAGTGCTTCATGATACTGAATAGATTTTACTTGCCTGTTCATCCGTCTCATTTATTTATTTATTTTTTAAAGTTGTGTCTGTTGTATCCTTCTTTCCCCTTTGTCTTATTCCATGCATCATAGAGAATGCTTTGCCTGCATTGCACTTTCTTGACTGTTCCTTAGATTTGCATCTTTGTCTCTTTGGTTACTAGCAAGCAGTTGTACTCCTTCCTGCTCTTTACCTCTCCCCATAGATATGCTGCTCTTTGCATTTCTTCAACTCAAAATTGAGCAGTGTTATTTCCAGTCTGATATGCTTTGAAAGGCCAGTCACTCTGCCTCACCATTCATGTATTGTTTATTCACGTGGGATAGTAGCATATCCCTCTGTCAGGACAGCTCATACATCATCCCACTGCAGTCTGGTCCACAGCCATCTTTCCTTCTTGCACCTGCAAATTATCAGCCACAGGCTTTATTGTCAAGTAACCTTGAATTCTGTTTTTGCTTTACAGTGTACATACCCCCTAAACTCAACTTTCATCACTTCTATTGTTCATGTCTGTCCTTTGGCCTAATCCACTCCATCCTCTCCTCACTCCTGCTTCCCCTATTTCTAAAATAGCTTTTCATGTGCATAAAAAATAGTCAGTTTCTTTATTTTAAATCCAGTTTTGCCATTTCAGTCACTTCCATGTTAGCTTTTTTTTTAATTGCTGTATCATTCATTACATAGATGTTTCCACTTGTGCCTTTTTTTTTTTTCTTTGAAAACTTTTCCTCCTTCCTTCCTTCCACACCTCTTAGTTTGAAGAGCCTTTGAGTTAAGCAAGAACCAGGTCAATATCATCTGTACAAAGGACTCTTAAGCTATGCTGTCTAAAAGTTGTGGCTTTGGAAGGCTAAGCAGTCAGATGTTATAAAGAAACTTCCAAAGATGCTAAGAAATTGTAGCTTTTGTCTGCTTTTCTGTATACTTGAGTGTACTGTTTGTTTAACTGTCTTTGCTTCAGCATTACTGATTCTGTGCTCAAATGGAGAACTAGTTGCATGAGTATTTTTGATTAAGAACTGAAAATCTGTGCTGTAGGGAGAGACTACTCATGCTTCAGATGTCTGGTCTGTCTTTTAAGCAGTAGTAGTGGAAGGGTATGTTAGCAGCAAATTCATTTAAATCCTTTGCAGCGCTTTTTGTTCACACACTTGGTTATTAGTTCTGCTTAGCTTCAAATTTACTTCCCCATGTATATTTGATATCTTTGCTTTCTCTAGAGAATATAGAGTAGGAAATGACCAGAGATGCTGTTCAGCTTTGATACTCCTATTTTGGCTGTTCCACAGAGAAGGTTTCAAATAACCCAAACACTGTTTTCTCTGCTTCACTGGACATCAGCTTTAATGCCTACTGTTTGCATTGATCGCACTGTTGTTGGCAACAAAGTCTGCTTGGGAATCAAATACAGCATCCCAAGGAACTTGATGGGCGACCTGTGCCTGCAAGGCTGCCTACATAGATGGGATCCTTGTGTAACAGAAGCCTCATGAAAAGAGTTTTGAAAAAGCAAGGAGGTGAAGGTTATATTGTTCTCTGAATTAGCCAAGAATATCCTGCCTAATCTACTTAAGCTCTGAAGAAAGTCATTGTCTTTTCTTCAACTCTTAACTTGATGCAAAAGGGATCTAATTTGAAAGGATTAAATTGCTATGATAAAAGGCATGGGTTCTTTGGGCTTAAGCCTCTATCTTGTAGGACATCAAATTAATCAAATGAGTGGGAGCTGAGGGCTCTGTTTAAACTATAGAAGCAACGTGTGTAGCATAATCAATATAACTCCCAACATGCCTTTCTCTTCCATTTAGCCTTATGTTCCCCCAAGTTTTAGGGGAAACTCATTAAGTTATATGTATGTCTTCTGGTCCGCAGACAGTTGATGCGCAGTCACTAATGGGACAACTGATCTCAACAAACTCGTCTTGTGTATAGGCTAGGGAGCTCAGGTTTCTGTCTTGTGCTTCTGGTAATCAAATGCCAGGGAGAGGAGGAAAAAAAAAAAAAAGGTCCATAGTAGCTGATGACTTTTTCATGATAAAATGAATGAGATGATGCAGGAAAGCCTTATTAAATAAAAGTTATCAAAAATAAAAAAAAATAAGTTTGAGCAGATTTGTTTCACTCCTTTAGTTTATCTCCATTTTGAACAACTTCTCAAACCAGAATCAGAGATCCGAATGTTTTTAACTCCTTTGCACAGAGTAATAAGTAAATGATATGGAGTACTTGCTTTAAAGACTTAAAATAGTAATAATAAATTCTGCTGCTCCTTGCATGAAACTGTTGTTCATAACTGCTACAGAAGGTCTCTTTAGAAGAAAAGGGATTCTTACTTGTCCTTATAATAGCAGTCCTGTAATAGTGACAGCAAATCTCAGGATGTTTCATGCTAAACTTATTTAAGATATGATATATGATTCCTTTTGTGAGTTTTTTTTGTGAGGGTAGGGGATGTCTTTTTTCTCTGGCTGAGACCTTACTGGGAAGTGAGTTTAGGAGAACCTAGCAATAATGAGAAATCCAGCTAGAATGGGGAGGGTAGATAGCACAGAGTCCGTCTGAGGTCAATAAATCTGACCACTATGGTAGCAGTTATTGACCAAATGTCAACCTAGAGACTCTGCGAGAAGAACAGGCTCAAGCTAATTGCCTCGCATGCAGAGGATGGACGTAATCTGTTATGCAGCTCGGTGCCTGCTTCTTTGACCCTCCAGGAAACATTATAGACCAAAGATAATTTCCATCTTACATATGCCTAATAGGGTAGTTGAAACTTGCAGAAGATTATGGATGGTCACTCACCTGCGGTTTTGTCATCTCAGGATTAGACTAGGATTAGAGCAGAATGCTCTCTGTGGGGCTAGAAGGTAGCTGAAGGCAATTTAGAGCTTGAGTGCTGTGTTGCTCCTAAGAGCCCTGGTTTTGAAGTTAGTGCTACTGCTGTGTTTCTGAAATGGTAGAAAAATACAGATTACAGTGGAACTCGGATCTGAGGTGTTGACTTGTTACTTATGTCCTCTTAAACAGGTGGTGTATATGATATTATAAATAGACCTTCAGTTATATCCGAAAGTCTGTTAAAATATATGTTTGTTAGTCATTATCACTGAAAGATGCTTAAGGAGTTTATCTCTAAAAATGTTCTCTATGACATGGTATTTAAAGGATAAAGATCTATATGCAATAAAATGTTTTGAATTTTTTTAGAACTAAAAGCAAGTATAAAGAATAGACAGTGAAGTTTATTAGAAAACATAGTAAGGATTTTGGTTGGTTGGTTAAAACATTGGCCAAAACAGTTGTAGTGACCAACCTAAATATGTTAATAAGCAGTGACTAGAGGAAGGTGATAGGTTTTTTTGAAGTAGCTCAAACAGTTGGCTTTCTATGTGATTATGGTTCTTTTTACCCAGAGTATATGTGGGGGAAGAAATGTCAAGTACTCCTATTTCTGTGTTGAAGTACAAAGTAAAAGTCAGAGAAATGTGTGTTTCTGAAAAACATTTTGAGAAATATTATGGTTGGGTGTCTTTTTTTCTTTTTTTTTTTTTTTTTCCTTTTGCCTGCATCTAATCCAAATGACCAGTAGTAACAGTTGTTGTTGTTGGGCTTTTTTTTTTTTTTTTTGCCCTTTTTTAGAGAGAATACTGATCTTGTTTTGTGTAAGCACATCCCTATATTCAAGAGTGAATTCCTGCTGTGTTTAGGCCCAAATCAGTGAAAAACAGTTCACTTCAGCGTAATTGGTGAAGCCAACCAGATGAGACAGTATGAAGTTGGGCTTAGCAAGATATCCTGGGGGCGGAAAACTACAAGGAAGAATGCTAGGAAAGCCCTCCGGCATATGTATGCAAAGGAGAGAATTTGCCTGTAACCCAGACTTGTCATGAGAATGACAGCAACCGCTGTAAACCTGGAGCAGTCTAGGTCAGGAAGGGAAAAATAAAAATCAACTTGGAATACTTAAAAATAGTTTGGTCTTGGCATGGGTAATCAAAGCCAATTTTGTGATAAGGAAGCTTAGTTGGACCTCTTTTGCTTCACTGTAGATGGAATGCTTTGTTTTAGCTCTTGGTCATTTGATGAATAGTGAACACTTAAATATTTGCTGCTTTTACAATTGTATAGCTCTTGTTTAGAGTAGTTACTGAAAAATGTTTTGTGGTCAGTGACATTCAGGGTGTCTGTTGTATTCTACTAGAATAGAGCAGTTTACTGTAATTGATTCTTCGTTTATAATAAACTGTAATAACTAGAGTAGAGGGAAGCAAATGGGAAAATTGAATACATTCTTCTGCTTTCCAAGAACCCTGTTTTACAGCAGAAGAGGTACAGGGTAAAACCTGAAGTTGTTAGCTGTTTTCCAAATACACTTCCTTTTGCCAAAGGGAAGGTGGTTTTGTTTTGTAATGAAGGTTTCTACTTTTGCATACTCAGATTAGCACTGGAACTTCTTGCCCAATGTTAAACTGTTGAATTAGTTATCTGCTAGTGATGCAGAACATAGAAGAAACAAACTCATTAATTACATTTTTATCACCTGTAGTTTACAGGGGAAGGCTTCTGAGTGAGGACTGAAATTTGCTGCAAAATGAGCAGCCTGACACCCCCCCCCCACCTCCATCCTCAGAGTTGATGAGGAGATAGCTTGTTGTGAAAGTGTTTGTTAGGAGCTGAAAATCAAAGTGAGCTTTTAATTGAGGGGAGTAGGATGGTTTGCTGGCCTATCTTGAGCTTCTCTTGATAGAATGTAGAGAATGTAGATGTAGAGTTGGGTTTTTCTTTTTTTTTTTTTTTTTTTAAGAGATATTGAGCAGTTGGAAAAAAAAATAACATGAGTACAGTTCTGGCATTTGTGACTTAGCCTGAGTGTACAAGTAGCTTTTTTGTCTCCTTGAATGGCTTTGTTGTATCTTTGGTTAGTTAAACAGCATAGTTAAGTTCTCTTGTTTATTGAATTGCCTTGCTGTATGCCACTTCAATTTTTAACCAGTGGTTTTTACTTGTCTCCTCTTTTTCGTTTTAAACAGAAAGATTCCAGCCAACCTGCTGAATGCAAACAACAGTAATAAGGAAATACCACTTCAAAGTGATATTTGAACAACTTGTAACAAATATTTGGATACCTGGCCTGCAGTTCAGGATATTCCATCGCTGCAGCACAATCTTATTAACAATGCTTAAGATTAATTTGTTTTAAAATGCATGATTTTCACTAACTCTTCTTTTTTGCTTAACATGTACAGTGGCAACTTCAATGCATTTGGGAAATATGAGGTTTAAATAAAGCACACTCTACAGCCGTTGGTACACCGTAGCTAAGTATGTCAGTAGGCCTTTAGAGCCTTGTGCCCCATGTGTAGGGGAAATAGTCCAGACTACCAAGTGAAGATTATCCATTTCCTTGTTAAACATTGACAATTGTGGAATAGCACATGTGCCGAGAAGCTAAAGTAAATGGATTACTACATGTATGGTAGCTGAAACAGATAGAGCAATATTACTTTTTTTTTGCTAGTTCCCCTCCCCCCCCTTTTTTAATGTTTCTTGCAACCTACAAATTGAACTAGTGCTTGAGCAGCTTTAAATGTCATATTTATTATCTCAGTAAAGCCAATTGATTTGAAGTAATTTTACTTCACTGAAGGGAGTGTCATATTTGAGACTTAGTTGTTCATTTTTATTTATTCATGTTTGTAAGTACTTTTACAGGATTAGTGCTTTTTAATAGTTTTTAATATACTTGAAAATATTATTCCTGTTTTGCATAAAATATGGGTACTTGTAAAACACAAATTTGACTTGGTCTCAATGTAGTAGTCCAGACAGAAGAAATGAACTTACATCAAAATGACATCTCTTCTGGATGAAGATCAAAATATAAAGGCCAAACTGTTGCTGTTGATGGAAGTGGGTTGCAGCCAAAGAACCAGAAAACTTCCAGTAGTCTTATTGCTTAGTGTCCAGCATGGAAGGACCTTTTACTATGAACACAAATTTAACAAAATTCAGCTCAATAAATCTGAAGTTTTGGTGTCTTATTTGCAACACTGCAATTATTCCATTCCACAATTTGTTTTATTTAAAGCTCTGAAGTCTTCAGAACTACCTTCTTGTCCCTGTGAGGCACTTCAGGTACATGTTTTTAGTCTCAACATCCATTGCCAACCTTGGGCAGCAGTTGAATAGCAGCTGTATCAACACTGTGACCAGGCATGTAGAGTGCTCCAGCCTTACCTTACACATTTGTAACTTAATACAGTGTTTTCAATTTGTACAGGATAGAATATTCTAATAAAGTTGTGAAACATGAATGGTGGTGGCTGTCTGGTCCATACTGCTTCCCAGGGTAAGTGAATATCCCCTTGGCTTCCATTAGTCAACGGTGGAGTTTGTAACAGGAGGGCTGCCAGCTGTGTGGCTTAACCATGGCACTCTTGCACCAGCATGCTCTTTTGTTGGCGAAATGCAAGGAAAAACAGTGTGCAGTTCATTGAAGTAAAGCAGAACCAGCTTGCTCAATTTGCAAGTAAACAGGCTTCTTAACCTCTAGCACCCTGGAATGCTTTGTAGGACTTTTTTGGGGGGGTTTGAGACACGTCTTTTAAGACTACAGGGCCTCAATAAATCCTTGAACTCTGTGCTCTTCTGTCCTAGACTAAACAGAGGGGCTTGTGGCATGTTAGGGCAGGAACATGCTACTGCCTTGCTCTTGAAGGTAGTGAATGACATCTAAGAGTTTTTGTAGCCAGGTGCTGACTGCTGTCTCTTAAGAGTGATGTGGGAAGATCTGGGAGACTGTCAGGGCAAAAAGAGAGTCTTCCTGGTCAAATTCACCTCTAAATGTGTGTCCTAGCGCTAGGGGAAAGCAGCAGCTGTTCCAGCAGCTGGAAAGATGTAGCTGACAGGCCTGAGGAGTTGGTGCGTGTGCTTGTATAGTGACAGAAGCGCCTGGTGACAGGGTGGACACGTTGCAGAGAGGTACCGGAATGGTAGTTTCTGCATCAAAAGAAACTGAATGCTGTACTGCCCCCGTACTTTCTACTGCATGGGTAAGTAGGAGTGCAATTACCCAGAGATAAACATCTGCAAATGAGCGCACTAAAGTAATTTATGTGCATGAATCCCAAACGGTTAACTTTAGTTTTGAGAAAACGGGAAATTCCAGAACAGAGAGAGCTTAATGTGCCAGGATCCAGCAAGAGCAAGCGCCGATGCCGGGGTGATTAGGCTGATGAGCTGGATGTTCGTCCTGGGGAAAGTAAGGGGAAAGCTGAGCGGGTTCAGGTGAAGTGGAATTAATGCCAGTTGACACAGCCTCTTAGAAAACAGATCTTGTCAAGGCTAGTTGTTCCCTTGCAATTACAGATGCAGCTGATAATGGCAAAGATGAACACTGAAAATGTCTCCATTTTCAGGTGCTTATTTATAGACTTTGCAAGTGTTTATGAGAAAAGAAAGCAACAGGTACTTGGGCTGATTTAGCAGCCAAGAGCAGGTCAGGAACCTGCGGTCGAAGCCAGGCTGGCTGGAGAACACAAGCACGTGTGGGCAAAGTTCGGGGGATCCACATGGAATAGCGTGCCTTGAAAAAGGATCGAGTCTCCATCCTCGTGCTTGCTGAAGACCGTGCCCTTGTGCTGGGTAAATCAGTGGGCTCAACAGAGAATTAAAGCTGGAAGTTTTACGAGCATTGAGGGAGGACCGAAAAAATGACATACCTCCTGGAGAGGTTGCCCTCAGCATTTTGCAGGGGCACAAGCTGGTCCTGGGGAGCGATTAGGCTGTTGTCATGGGGCTTCGGCCAGGGTGTTTGAGGTAGCTGTGAGCTGCCATCTTTCAGCCTGATTTCCTTAAGTTCAGCTGTTTGGTGCTCTTTTTTGCTACCAACTGGTTCAAATTTTTAGTAGCTAGAAGAAATTAAATGGTCTCTGCAAGTTTCCGCTCTCCTTATTAAACAAGCTTTTCCTGTTTTAAAATAAAGGCGAGTCGTAATAGATTCATTCTTGGTTAAGTGCTTCCTTTATGGGATGGGAGTTCCTCAAATGAGTGAGGCCTCTGGAAGTCCCTTCAGCACCAGGAAGCCTTCAAGAGGCTCAAGCTTGGGAAGGGCATTTACCAAGAGGCCAGACTCGTTCTGCACGGGAGAAGTCACTGCTTCCTTGGAGACTTAGTGATTCAGAAGACGCAGGATGAGCTCCAACTGCCCCGAGGTACCCTGGGCTAGCGCGTAACCTTGTGAACTTGCACTTGGAAGTGTCTCCTTTCTTTCCGAACTATCTTTGCTTGGTCCTGGTTGGAGAGTGTACAGCTGAAATGGTGTAAGCAGCACAAGGTGCAAACTGTACATCCCACTGGACACACGGTGCTCCTCAGCCCCAGGCTCTGCGTGTTTGGAAAAGACAGGGCAAGGCCTAGTCCAGGCACACCAGGTACTGCCTCCACTCCAGCTGAAAAGCAGCATTACAGCCCAAATGGGGCCCAGGACGTGGTTATTTCTTGTCAATACAGTGACCTGGATGGGGAAGATACTTGGCCTCCCCTCCCATCCTGCTGCAGTGGGAGATGGGCTGTGACTTGCCAGCAGCGGTAGCTCACTCGTGGTAGAGGTCAGGCGGTGCTCAGGCACACGAGTGAAGGGTTCAGGCATTTTGATGCAGAGAAAAAAGCAATTAAGATGTAACCGCTGCCGACGTTCCCCTAAGCTTTTTCATCTCTCCCTGCTTAAAAAAAAAGAAAGCCAGGGAAAACAAATGATGGGCTTTCCATCCAAGATATATATAGGCTGCGTTGCTGCTTAGCCTATGGAAAGATCAAAAAGGCCAACTTTGGGGAAAGATCACCTTGGACTATTATTATACCAAAAAAATATATATATATATATTTTAATGAGCACAGTTGAAGTGAGACCCATTATAGGCAAGTGCTGCTGGCCCAGGCCTTGGCAAGGCCAGCAGTGAGGAGGAGGAGGAGAAAGGCCGGGCCGTTCCCACAGTGCCGGGTGCCCGAGGGGCGGACGTGGGTGCTGGGTGCGAGGGGCCCCCAAGCGCTGCGCAAGCAGGAGCCGGGTTCAAAGCGAGCAAGCGATGAAGGCGCTGGATGGAGGCCGAGAGCCAAGGGCCGCCACAGGCGCAGGGCAGCGTGCGCTCCCAGCCCCGCTGCAGGTTGCAAAACGCACCGCCTCCTCTCTCCCTGCCTCTCTCGTCAGCCGGGCTTTAATTGCCTTTAATGAAGAGGCAATTACCCGATTTCAATTTTTAATTAAAGGTGGTGCGGAGTGGGGGGTGGCGGGGAACCGGCCCCCCTTCCCGCGTGCTGGCAGCCCGGCAGGGAGGTTTGTGCCTTCCCACAGCACTCGCCGAGGAACCGGCTATGCCGGTGCCGCCAGCCACCCCGCTGGCAGCGCCGCCGGCCACGCACAGCCGCCCCAGCCCGACCTGCCGACCGGCCCCACAGACGCCCCGCGAGCTGAGGGGTTGAGCAAGAAGCTGGAAGAAAAATGAAATCAAATAATAAAATAAAATAGAAGAAATAAAAAATAAAAGCCCTTCAAAGCCAAAACTGTGTCCTGAGCAAGGTGCGGGGCAGCCAGCGGAGGAAGCGCTGGGACAGAGGGATGTGTGCAGGGAGCCTGGTGCAAAACCCAGGGATGATGTGGGGCATTTTGGCTCTTGGGAAGGAGGAGCCGTGTCCTTTCCTGCTGCGGTTTCCCAGTTTGGGGTCAAACGCAGCAGTAGCGCCATCCTGCACAGCACAGTGGTGTATGGATGTGTGATACGTGTCACCTAGCCCTCATCTCAAGTGTAGGCACAGGCACATGAGCCACCCCAGCCACACTCGCTCCTGGGAAGCAGTGGCAGCCGTCTTGGCACGGTACGGTGCTCGCTCCGCCATGTCCCTGAGCTTATTTCTGACAGATTTCTGCTGGAATAGCTCCCCTATAGCCAGTACCATTCCCTGCTTCCAATGGTGATTTAATGAAAAGAAAAGAAAAGAAAAGAAAAGAAAAGAAAAGAAAAGAAAAGAAAAGAAAAGAAAAGAAAAGAAAAGAAAAGAAAAGAAAAGAAAAGAAAAGAAAAGAAAAGAAGGAAGGAGAAGGAAGAGGAGGGGAGGGGAGGGGAGGGGAGGGGAAGGAAAGAAAGAAAGAAGGAAAGAAAGAAGGAGAGAAAGAAAGAGAGAAAGAAAAAAAAAAAAGAAAGAAAGAAAGAAAGAAAGAAAGAAAGAAAGAAAGAAAGAAAGAAAGAAAGAAAGAAAGAAAGAAAGAAAGAAAGAAAGAAAGAAAGAAAGAAAGAAAGAAAGAAAGAAAGAAAGAAAGAAAGAAAGAAAGAAAGAAAGAAAGAAAGAAAGAAAGAAAGAAAGAAAGAAAGAAAAGAAAGAAAAGAAAAGAAAAGAGAAAAGAAAAAAGAAAAGTATAACCCCGCTCATCACCCATGAAGCCACTCCCAGCCCTGATTTTATTGCTCTGCAAAGTCAGATCCTGGGACTTTGGCCTCTGGTTGATCCTGTGCGTTGGGGGCTGGCGTTTTTCCTTCCCCCTCCCCGCGCTCCGGAGAAACGCATAGTCACTTTACGACTTCCTCCACCGGGGAGCAGCCGAACCCTCCTTGGCAGCGCCACTGCCTGAGCGAGGCCTTCCCGGTGTCCCAGTGGCAGGCCCGTTCCCCTGGACGCTGCAGGAGGGAGGCGGCCGGGATGCTCCCGCGCAGCCCCACGCGCTGCCCCGCGCGCTCCTCTCCCGCCGCTTGCAGCGAAGCCAGTGAGCGGATGCACCACCGCTGTTGGCGGGAGGCGCAAGACCGCTGTGCGCGTCACCCTGGAAACGGGCACAACAGCACCAGCCTCGCCGGCGTGATTCACCCTAATGAAACAGTAAGGGATAAAAAAAATAATTAAATAAAGAAAAATGCAGGGCGGCGATCGCGAGGCCTTCCGTGAAATCCCTGATTCACCTGCTCGGCAAACACAGCTGTGGGGGCGGCTGGCGCCCGTTGCCGGCTGAGGGCCCCACAACGCCCCTCGGCCTCCTATCTCCCCTGTCCAAACCTAGCCTGTGACAATAAATAATAATAATAATAAAACTAAAACCCTGTGTGTGCAAATGTGAGCCCCTTGCTGCCCCAGAGCCCCCCCACCCCACCAGCCACCCTCCCGCAGTGCCAAGAAATCCACCTGGCTCCATGATGCTGACTTTTGCCCCGCTAAGGCTTCAAGAGCCCCTTAGTCATGGTGGTCAATGCCCATCAAGGACATTAACTCGCTTGGCCTTGGGTTTGCGAGGGTACCACAGCCCTGGGGCTGGGCAAAACGGAGGGAGGTCGAGCCTTGGCACTGCCGCTGGGGGAGCTGGGCTGCCCTAACACCCGTCCGGAGAGTGCCAGGTACTGGGGCTGGAGCTCTTTCATTTTCCTTTTTCCTTTCACGTCCCCTTTGCCCAGGGAGGAACTCACGCCCTGGATTCCCTCAGTGCTGCCCTTTCCCTTCCCCACCTCGCCACTCAGCCAGTAGCTTCATCACCCAGGAGCACTGCTCTCTTTGCCTTCCCCCCTTTAGTCTGAGCCCTGAGGGCAGCAGGGCTTGCGCCCAGCTGGTTCCCCACACGTGTATCATCTGAAGCACTGAGGGCCTCCAGCTCCACAGCCCTCTGTACGTCACGTTTAAGTGCAAGGAACTCACGATAATGATACTGAAAAGAGCAGTTATGGTCTGGGCTCGGAGTGGCGGCAAGGAGGGAACCGTGTGGGCAGGGGTGGTGGCCGTGCTGGTGCCCATGGTGCGTGTGTGTAGGGGGGTGTCTCCTGATGGCCACACAGGGGAAAGGTGTCTCCGCGCCATGAGACTGTCACCAGCAAACGCCACAGGGAGCAACCGGGTCCTTGTGGACACACCAGGTTCTATCCCAACGGTGTAATTTTTTCCCATTCATTCTCTATCTTGGCTGCCACGAAGCTGAGGGGCTTACACAGTGCAGGGTGCAGGGCGCCGAGTTCCCTTTTTTTAATGCTGACTACGCGTGTAAGAGAAGCACACAGATAAAAGCAAGGGTGGATGCCGAAGCCGATGCTGACCCTGCGCCTATGAGTGCGAGCTGTATGCAAAAGCGAGCGTGACTTTCCTTCCTTTTTCATTTCTTTTTTGTTTCTTTTTTTTTCCTTTTTTTTTTGTTTTGTTTTAACGGTCCTTTTGAAGCAAGGTGTGTGCGAACACGCCAAGGCCCTTCCCTGCCTCCAGATGTTCCTTTTACTGCTCCAGACTTGCTGCCTCTTTCTTTTGCCTTTTTCCCCTCCCCTTTTTAACCAGGTTAATCTCTTTGAAGTGGTGTCCCATTTCCCCTGCACAAAGGACCTCAGCCCTGTTGTATTTTGAGCCCTGTTAGGGGGAGGAAAAAGAAAAAGTGGCTTTTGCTCAGCAAGCCAACCCCACTGCTCCTAGCTCTGTGTCTGAGGTGGGTTGGTGATGATGCTTTTTGGGCAGCCACGCTGCTGCTTTGCAGAACAGACCAGCATCTGCCCAGAAAATGGGGATGCAAGTTCCTCTTACCAAAGAAAGAAAGGGAAAAAAAAAAAAAAAGTAGAACCCTCCCCACGCCCGATGAAAGCCCCAACCTTTGCTTTCTTTCATTGAGGCCGGGGAGCGAAGTCCGGGCGGTGACGCTGCCGGCGGATGTGGCTTTGCTTTGGCAACCAGAGGCCGGAGCTCCCTGCCCGGCCCTGCCCGGCACTTGGGCCGTGCCGGGCAGGGACCAGGGCAAATATCCGGCGATAGCACAGGGTGATGAAATGCAGGGTGACAAAACGTGTGGCCCTGGCAGCGGCCCAGCCTGCCCGGGCATCTTCAACAGCAGCACCTCTGCCTGAGCCCATTTACTGCCGTGTTGGTGTTGGTCCCGACCAGAGCGTGTCCCCGCGCTGGCCTTGGACAGAGGAGAGAGCAGGCGCTTGCCGGTGGGTGGAAGCGCAGGGGGGCGCAGGAGCAGGGCAGGACGCAGGAGCGGGGCAGGGTGCAGCAGGGCGCAGGAGAGGGGCAGGGTGCAAGAGCGCAGCAGGGCGCAGGAGGGGGGCAGGGCGCAATGGGGCAGGGCGCAGCAGGGTGCAGGAGCGGGGCAGGGCGCAGGAGCGGGGCAGGGCGCAGCGCGGGGAGGCCGGGCCCCCGGCGGCGCCGGAGCTTCCCACGGGG
>VWPW01016582.1:243169-295555 GCA_013389825.1 Crypturellus undulatus
GGGCGGCGCGGGGCGGGGCGGCGGCCGGGGGCGGTGGCGGGGGAGGCACCGGAAGGCGCTGATTCATTGCAATAAATCGTGGGCAGCGCGGCGAGGCTCAGTCATCGCCGCCAGAGCCGCCGCCGCAGCGGGAGCAGCAGCAGGAGGAGCAGGAGCAGGAGCAGCAGCAGGGACCGGGAGCCGCCGCCGCCGTTGTCGCTGTTTCGGTTGCCGGGGAGGATGAAGATGCAAGCCGAGGTGATCCGCGAGGGCGAGCTGGAGAAGCGCAGCGACAGCCTCTTCCAGCTGTGGAAGAAGAAGCTGGTGGTGCTCACCAAGGACAGCCTGAGCCTCTTCCCCGACGGGCACAAGCGCGCCAAGGGCAAGGAGCTGGGCTTCGGCTCCATCCTCAAGGTGGACTGCGTGGAGCGCACGGGCAAGTACATCTACTTCACCATCGTCACCAAGGACCGCAAGGAGATCGACTTTCGGTGCCCGGACCAGAGCTGCTGGAACGCCTCCATCACCATGGCCCTCATTGACTTCCAGAACAAGCGCGCCATCCAGGACTTCAAGAGCCGCCAGGAGCTGGAGCAGGCGGCGGGCACTCAGGAGCGGCGGCTGGCCCGGGCGCCCTGAGCCCCCGCTGCGCACCCGACACACGGTGAGACCCCCCACCGGCCCGCCTGGCCGCCTTTTCCTCCTTCCTTTTTTCCCCTTTGCTTCTTTTTTCTTTCTTTTCTTTCTGTTTTATTTATTATTATTATTATTAAAAGAAAAAAAATCTCTCTCTCTATATATTTTTTTAAACTTTTTTTTTTTTTTTTNATCTCTATATATATATTTTTAAATTTTTTTTTTTTTTTTTCGTGGGAGCCGGTGAAATCAGTGGCTCTGCCGTCTCTGTCTTGCCACCCACGGCCCCAGCTTGCGGGGGGGCCGTCGGGACTGGTGCCTGTGTGGGCTGCAGATTTAGGCTAGGAGTTGTCGGGGGTGGGGAAGGAAATACCACTGAGCAGTAATTTCCTTAGAGAATTCCCTATAAAGGCGCCAGCTGGAAAAATAAATGCCGAGCTCTCACTCTCCCTTTAAAGCCCCATTTTTTTTTTTCCTCTGTTGCCCTGTTCACTTAACTTGCTTTATTTATTAATTTTTATTATTTTTTGCTGCCTTTAGAGCATACCACTGGCTGATAACCAGATCAAGTGTCTTGGACTGAAATGGAACAGGGTACCAATGAAGGAAAGTGAAGACAGAAGCTGGAAGCGGCTTGGTTTTTCGCCAAGCCTGGTTGAGGCTGCTGAGCAAAGAGCCCCGAGCTTTGCCCAAGATGCATTAAAAAATAAAAAAGAAAGAAAAAAAAACTGAAACCAAAGACTTTCGAAAGGACTCGTAGCAAAGCGACCACGTGTTCGAGGTGGCGTGGCTTTGCCGGCAATTATCTCCTATTTATGAGATGCAAGGAAGATTCAACACTGACTGGTGGTGTTACGAACGATTTTAAATTATTTGCAGTATCTATATTTGTATTTATTTTGATGAATGTCTTTCAGCAGTTGTTAGTCTTAATATTGCTTTTACATTAATATGTCCATTCCAAATAAATTACTTGAAATGTTCACTTTTTATTACTACGCTTGGTCGTGCAGTAACTTGTGTGGCTGCCGGCGTGGGCTCGGAGCGAGCTCACTTTGGGGACTCCAGGGGCGGAAGGGGAATCCTCAGTGCTCTGTGTGTGTGAGGGAGCTCAGAGGCAGCTCCACATGACGCTGGAAATGTCCAAGGTTGCTGGGACACGTGTTCATTTTGAAGCGCTTTTGCATGTGCTCTGGTAATGGCTGCTTAGTCCCTGCTGTGCCGAAAGGAAGTGCAGGATTTGCCAGCAATGATCAAGTGCTCCTGTCTTCTACCAACCTGTGTGTCTTGGCTCTGCTGTAGCTCACTGTTATGCTATGGCAATAAGGCAACTTGTTCACTTCAGCCTAATCCAGCGGTGAAGCCGAAGGGGAGGCCTGCACGCTGCAGTGCAGGAATCTAAATTCTTGGCTCTACCATCTTGCTGTTCCTCTACAGCTTTGAGGGGTGGTTAAACTGTGTCAGGATAACTGGGGAAAAGAAGTGAGATGGGCTTTTCCTGGCAGTACCATGACCAAGAGCTTGGAGATACGGCTAGCTCCTTGAGGAGATCACTGAAGTCTATAGCCTCAGCTCGGCAATCAATTGATTTTCTTTTCCCCTTGCTCTCACTCTCAGTGCCAGGAGCCTTGACACACATAGAGAAAATTGTTTATAAAGGCTTATATAGTGACAAGCAGCTTGCAGAGAGAGCAAACAGGGGAGTAGGGAGGGGGAATACCTGGGGGAAGCAAGTGCGGTGGCCGTGCGCTGAGTGGGGTCCCCTTGCCTGTGATGTGGGGGAGCTTTTAACCCTGATTCCACAGTAGCAAAAATAAAACATTCCCTGCGCTCCTTTAACACAGCAAGCGTGGCTTTGCTTCCCCAGTTTGTCTTGGTGTTACTGCAAAAAGAAAGGCCCAAGTGGAGCCGCGATGCTGGCCGCTAATCCCCTGGCTCTGGGGGAATGCAGCCCGGCAGCAGCTGCGGCGCCAAGCGGGCAGCGGGACCAGCAGCCCCAGCACACCCGGGCCCCACGGCCACCACCGGCTGCCGCCCCGAGTGGCGCTTGTGCAAAGCGGACACTTTTATTTATTTCCCCACTCCGTTAACTGGCCTCTAGCCACAGATGTTGAAGACACACAAAGTGTCGTTGAAAATAATTTATTCCAGGTGTGTGGAATCAAAAGGAAATTACCAACCGTGACTTGTTAAGAATTATTTCTATGGGGGGAAAAAATATGACTTTCCTGCAGCCACGTCAGACGCCTTTTCTCTCTCCCAGTGGGATATTGCTCCTGAGGAGGTAGACAAACAAGCCCATGTTGACGCCAAGCTGCAAGTAGCCGAAGGAGGAGACGCCGAAGTGCTTGTACAAAACGCCGCCAATGGTTGGCCCCACGGTGCGGGTCAGGGGCTGCACTGAGGCGCAGAGCCCCAGCATGGTGCCTAGGGGGACAGCAGAGATGAGTTTGCCTCAGAGCTGCAAGGAGAGCGCAAAGAAGGGGCCTGTTTGGCCCTCAACGCACTGCTGGCGCTAGCGGGATATCAAAAAAGCTTGTCATTATGAATAAATAAATAAAACTTCAGGTAAAGCCTAACCCCCCCGCCGGGATACCTCCCTTGCAAAGAGGAGGAATGGTCCAATTTGAACAGCACTGTGAGCCCAAGCTCTGCTCAGAACGGTCAGGTATTTTTGCACATTTTTTACAATCTTTTTCTTTCCCTTAATAGCTAACGGGGCCGGTGGCATCCATGTGGGGCTGGCCGAGAGGAGGCAGGCGGCAGGCCTGGTGCTGCTCGCGGGTTGTGCGCAGCCTTTGTGGGGGCAGCACGGACGCAGCCGGTGCGGGCGCTCCGTGCCCTGGCAGAGCCGCAGCACCGAAGGGCTGGGCACGATGGCAGCCTGACCCCCTGCCAATGGGAACCGGCCCACAGCCACCCAGCTCTCTGGGCAGGTTTCGCAATTACCTGCCTCCCTCTAGGGAGCTGAATTAGACTAATTGCTACGAGCCTTTGCCAGGCTGGCTCTTACCACTGGGGAGACACTTTTTTTTTGGTTTCCTCCATTCCTCATTTTTCACTTAGGAGCACAAAGCCAGTCTATTAGCAGGACTCTCCCCTCGCAATCACGTTGCTGAATAACAACAAAAAAGTCCTATTTAACGGGCTTCAGTTAAGTTTGGGCTAGTGCTAACGCTCGGCTGTGCTGCATGGATGTTGCAAAGCCATATGTGCCATGGACCTCAGCAAATCTCTTGAATGACCCCCTCCCAGTTTCATCCATCTGCTCAGCTGAGGGGCAATGAGCCCTTTGTCCTAGTGCTGTTTTCCAAGTCTTTGCACATGAACTGGTGGCCTTTCGGTGTGGGGTACGGTGAGGGTCTGTCCTCAGGGTGAGCCTGTGGCTCCCTCAGGACACGGGTGCATGCGGAGGGGCCGGCTTCGGGCTCGCGCTTCGGCTGAGGCGCGGGTGGAGCCGCGGCCGCGTGTGGAGCCGCCCACGGGCGGCCGCGGAGGGAGGCGGTTAATGGCCGCATTGCTGCGCGAGACGCCCACGCTGCGCTGCTGCGGGCACTGCTGCATCAGGCGTTCCCAGCCGCGCTGTGGCGGGGAGCAGCAACCCGGACAGACAAGGATCGGGGGGGGACGCGGTGGACCCCTCCTACGGTCTCTTTCGCTCTCTCCCCCCATAATCTGTGTTCAGGCTTAACCTGACAAAACCTTGGGGTCCCTGGGGCTGTCCCAGGTGGGCAATCACACCCGACTCAGCAGGTGGCTGGGAGCAGCCAACGCTGGGCCCCAGTTCCCTCAGCACAGGCAGGGAGCAGCGGATGTTTCCCAAGGGCGATGCAGCACACCCGGGCGAGACGCCTTGAGTAGAACGGCATGAATGAATATCCTCTCTTAGTCACTGCCGCGCCGGAAAGGCAACTTTGAAATACGACTCTGAGGCCGATACTCTATCTGTGGCACATCCTCCCCATGGTCCTTCTCACCAGTGACATGTCAGGGCCCAGCCCAGCCCAGCTCCTTGCCCCAGGCAGCAACCACAGGAGCTTTGGAGGGCCATGCTCATGACACAGCTCGGCCTGAGAGGAAGGGGGGCCCTTTGTGCTCCAGGGAATCAGCCACTTGAGCATGCCAGCAGCAAGAGTGGCCAGATGGGGAGGTGCCTCCACCTCCAGTTACCCACTCAGGCATCCCCCTGGCCACCTCTGTCTCCTGTTTCTGAACTAAGAGGTGGGAGGAAGAGATGTGCGGTCCCTGTGTCCAGAACCATCTCCACGCGGGCCCACAGGGTCTTCTGCTGGAAACCATGACACGAAGTGCCAGCGCCTCAGCTCTGCCCCTGCTGAGCGACTTGGACCACCGCTGGTGGGTGCAAGCTGCTATGGGGAAAGCAGACCGAGCATGGCCTGATCCTCCCGAGCCTTACCGGTGTCAGAAGCAGGGACAGCCTTGGTGAGGATGCTGTCCGTGACGGTGGCCAGCGTGCTGAAGGCGAACATCAGCGGCACAGCAACAATGCAGTAGTGCAGCACATTCCTCATCAGGGCCTAGGCGACAGGACAGGACGTGTGTGGGTCACCAGCGAGCTGGCAACAAGCAACCGTACACCTGCTCCGGCCAGCAGGGGACACCCTGGCTGATTTAGCACCACTTTGGGGGTCCCTTCCTCCCATCCCACCACATGTTACTTAAAGAACACGGCACTGTGCACTTCAGGAAGCCTCCATTGCTTAAGCAAAACAGTCCAAAGAAGGCATTTCAGCTTATTCTCATAAATAATTAAAACTGCAGTAGAAGCAAGCAGGATGCGTTATGTAACGCAGCACCGCTGGGATTTCTGATCCAATCTACCTGCTTGCTTGCCAATAAAGTCCCTGCATCCAGCCACTGGCGGCAGGTGCCCTGGCTGGCAGCGCACATTAGCGAGCAAAATCAGGCAGGGTAATGGCTCTGGTAGCACATATTTTCCTAGTGGAGACCTCCCTGCAGCTGCCGTGGAGTGGTGAGAATCCCTAGGGCCACTCCAAGCTCTTCCACCAGCCCTGCTGGTCAAACAACAAGATCCCTCCGGGGTGTGGAAGGGAAATCCTCCCTTTCTTGGCAGTCTCTGATCTTCGCCTTAGTCTCGAGGTCTGTTACTGCGGCCAGAAAAACCCTTCTGCCGCTGGTTAAGCCGGACGTTTCATTTGCTAGAGCTGTCTCCATAATACCTGGCCCGTGCCTCTTGGCTACAGAAGGTGGAGAAGCCCAGAGACATGGCTAACAAATGACTTGGAAATGCTGAGGGTTTAGCCCGGACTGCATGCAACTCCCCTCTGGACTCATGTGCAGCCGAGTTTCTGCCCTCAGAGTGACTCTTTGCGTAGGTTTTGGTTAAGGACTAGGCACTTCTGATGATTACGGTGCTGCAGAAGGGACCAGAGGAGCGGGTCTCCCAGCATGGCAGTAGGACTCATCCCCTTGCAGATCTCCTCTTTTATGGAAAACCACCCCAGGAGCGGATGTTTTCTTGGCAGCCTCTGGAACAGAGCGCTTTTTAATGCAGCCACGCTGGCGCAGAGGACGGCAGCTGCCTTCTTTGCCTATGAATAGTTCCTGTGGGAAGTGACTGCTGACCCTTGTGTCCCAGCTGGACTGTCAGGATGTCCTCAGCCCCGCGGGCACGCCATCATTGCCAGATTGCAAGCCAACTTACAGCAGCCATTTCCCTTCCTTTCTCCCAGTGCCAGAGGCTCAAGCCATTCTGGTTCCTGGGGCAGTTTGGGGCACTTCTCTGCATCAGTGCCAGGATCTTCTTGGAAAAAAATACACCTCACTCTCCTTAAATCCCACCCCAACTGGCTGCTGTGCCCAGCCTGCATCCCAGCTCTGCTGCTTTTGGCGATTTTCTGGCTGGTGTAACATAGAGAAGCATCAGCCCCCTCACCAGCACCAACAGCAGTGGGTAGCATTGCTCAGCCCGAAACTAAGGAACAAGTTGTCCCCTTTGCTCCTTCCCCAACCACTCTGCAGAAAGCCCCCAGCAAACAAGCTCAGGCCTTTGCTGCCCCACAGACGCACGGCTTTTGCTCCCAGAGGAAGGATGCTGAAGGCAGTTGTGACAACAGTAGCTAGGAAAGACAGAGGTGAGATCTGCCGGCAAATCTAGTGACTCAGGACGGATTTACAAGTTTCTGTGCAGGATTACTGTTGGATTTTTTTTTCCTTTTAAATCCCCTGAGCTCTTACTCATGCATCCGCGTGCTCTCGCTCCCCAGCGCAGCGCTCGCGGTGAGTGCAACTGCATTTGCGCAAGGTGCCCGCAGCGCCGCTTCCCTGCCCACGGCCCAGGACACCCCACCAGCAACACGCCAAGCCTCACCATGCCCAGGCCCACGCCGGCGAAGACGAGCACGCTGAGCCGCAGCAGGGTCTTCTCCGTGCAGAGGCTTGTGAGTCTGCCCAGGACCAGGCCCTGCACCACCTGGGGAAGAAGCACAGCAGGTCCCATTTGTGCCACTGAGATACACCCCTGCAAGTACTCCTAGCAAACAAGCCATTCATTTTCTCACTTATTTTCTTTTGCAACTCTCGCAACTTTTCCTGCCCTTATTTTAAACTATACATACACAAATTGGGTGGTTCATTGTTTTTACAAAGGAAGCGAGTGCAAGAGGGGAGGCTGATCTTGTGCCCCAGCAGTATGCACAATCATAAGGGATGGGCAACTGCATCTCCAGATTTTAAATAAAAGCTGGAGGAGAGGGGGAGGGAAAGAAGACTGAAAAAAAAAAAAAATCAAAGCCTGGAGAATTATTTTGCTTGTACATCTCTTTAGAGGTCCCCTTTTGGGGGGGGGTGTCGGGGAGAAAGGGCAGCATCCCATGCCTACCAGGTATGTGCTGCCCAGTGCAATGGGTTATAGGAGAGGTGCAGACAGGGATCACCTGAGTTTTCCCTGCTTCGAATGGGTGGGTTTAATCTAAACCACTCTCTAAGTCAAAGCAGTGACTCTAGGGCAGAAAAAACACACTCTTTTGCACAACAGCTGTGTTCCAGATTCAGCCCTGCTTAAGCAGAAACATGTGCGCGCCTCTAACATGGCAACAACAGTATGTCACTGTAATAATCCCAAAGCAAAACCTACGTGGAGTGCTCCTCAAGGCAGGCGTTGTCACTGGCTTCTTGCGAGTCCCCGTCTCCCCTGTGACAGGCAGCCTGAGTCACGGCAGCTGCAGTGAGACCCGTCCTGGCACTGCACGAGCCGCGCTCTGGCTCCGTGCCCGAGCCACCATACAGGAGGAAACGCTTCCCAATGTGCCCAGACTTGAACGGCCTAGTTAGTCGGGATGCACCATGCGGGCACAGCCCTGTCCCTGCCCTCCTGTTTTAGTCATTGGCATGGATCACCAGCTGTGCCACACACATGGCTCATCTGGCTACCCGTGGGACCGGCTCAGGCAAGAAGGTCCCAGCCAACACTTGTGAGCTTCCGAACAAGAGAGAGAGGGTGGCCGCAAGCAACGCACGGCTCCCGTGGGCAGGACTGGGGGCAGACAGGACCTTTGGCGTCCTTTTGGCAGCGACGTCCTGCTGAAACATGTGGCCTAAGACCCACTCAAGGGCTGGCTTTGGGGCAAGTGGCCCATCTTGGCTCTTCCCAACAGCAAGCACCAGCCCAAGCCCTGACTTTCCTGCTGGACTAAGCAGTGCTCTTTGTTTCTGCCCAACTGTGGACTTCGCATATTTAGCCTCTCCGCTGAATATTTTACACCTTATCATCTGGTGAGGTCATTCCCTATCCACGCATTAGCTATAGGTAGGTAGGCCCACCAGCTTGGCTTTTGAACATCAAACCAACCACCTCAGCTGAGGCCCTGGTTAATGTTTCCAGTCACTGGGAGCTAAGGGCTTGTTTCCGCTTCAAATTTCCACCTGAAAGTACATTAGGAGAGATTAGCTCTTCTTGAGTCATAGATAAGTGCACAGAATCCCTAGAAAGAGTTGGACAGGAGGGTTAAAAAAACTCTAGAGAACTGGGGATGAATGCCTTTGTATCATTGAGGGTTGGCAGTGGCGTGTCCTCCTCCTGGGCTTTGTGGGCCTCCCTGCGTGGTGCCTCCTCCTGCTGTGGTGCAGCACGCTCGCTTGTGCAGCCTGCGCGCCTCCGAAGCGCGGGGAGGGAGCCTGCGCCTGCCTGCGGCCGCTCTGCCATGCGCACGCCCAGGGGGAAGGAAATCGTTTGCAAGTGAAATAGCGTGGACTGCCCGTGGCCGTGTACACACGGAGCAGGCAAAAACGCACCCAGCTTCTCTCTTCCTGCTGCTTTAGAGGCAAATAAGGCTGCCAGAGAGCGCAGAGCGACTGCAGCAGCTCTGCTCCCCTTGCCTGGTTGTTCCCTCCTCGCTGGTGATTTGTTCCACTGGATCACTCAGAGAAACCATCACAGGCACCGCTCCCATCAGCTCAGAAAAGCCCATTAACACCTTTTTTTTTTTGGCCATTACCCTAGGTGACCAGTTGGTTGCCCATCCTTCTCTGGGGTCCTCACAACACCAAGGTTGTTTCTACAGACCCTTCACGCTCCCTGACCGAAGGCTGGGCAGAGCTGAGGAACATCCCCCCGTGCTGGGCGCGCAGGAGGCCTGGCAGCCCTGCAGACAAGCCAGATGCGCTGGTACTGGAGATGCGGGGCCCCAGCGCTGCACAGAGCGTGAGTCACACCAGCAGCAGCCGCCCACGCACCGGACCTGGATCTTGCCTTTGAGTTTTTGCCAGTTCCCAGGCTCAGTGCCGAGCTGGCTGCTGGGGGGGACATGCAGGTGGCCACGGGGACAGCAAGACCCGAAGGGGCAACCCAAATCAACTGGCTTAAGGCGGTGGAAAATCTTGCAGCAGTCTGTCGGGGGGAAGACTTTTACTACCAAACTGGTAATGCCGGAGAAGCATCTCAGGTCTTGCGGACCCACATGAGGGTGTCGGGACTGGCAGGCGAGCACGCGGCGAGGCCCCAAGTGCTGAACGCAGCGCTTTGCCCAAGCCGGGAGAGTAGAGCATGTTTTGCAAACGCCAGTCTAATCGCCCTCTTTTCCCCCACCTCTCCTCCATGGATTTAAATCCTTCAAAGCAAGGAAACTGGAGAACTTTCTGTTTGTTGTTGTCAGGCCCTTTCCCCAAGTGGGTTTTTCCCCTAGGCATACCTGGCTGCAATTAAATCCCCAGCTCTTTAATCATCTCTTTTGCTGCACAGGGAAAAAAAAAAAAAAAAAAAAAAAAGCAAAGCAAAGCAAGAGGGACAGACGGGTGATAAGATGATAGGCAATGTAAATCTCTCCTCCAGGAATCTCTCTCATCTCCTCAGCATCATTCGGTATGAACTTGTCCCTCCAGAAACTGCACAGCGAGAGGTGGAGTTTGTACAACAAGACAAATTAAAAGCAGTAAATAGAACAGATGTCTTATGATTTCTTCATCCTCAGGGTAATAAATATCTCCTTCTTTGTCCCACCCAGAGTTTTGGTTTGGTTTTGTTTCGCTTTTTCTTTCTTTCTTTCTTTCTTTTTTTTTTTTATCCAGAAAAAGTTCTTAAAGGAAAGTTTCCCCCGCCCCCTCCCAAGCTCTGAAATTCAAACATCAGATGCGACTGCAGATACCAGCCTCCAGGTACTTCCCTTGCCCAGTCCTCCGGCAGCATTTCCCAAGCAGGTACTATGCTTGGATTTTCTCCACGCCTTCATTGCTCCCAAAAAAAAAAAAAAAAAAAAAAGGACCTGGTGCCCAGGTATTTTCCTGTGCATGACGTATAACTAAGGAGGGAATGTGAGCGGCACCTTGTCTTATTTTCACCCTAGCCTTGGCCATATCCCTCATTCCAAGCAGCTTGCTTGTTCCCTAGACGAGCAGCTCTTTGCCCCGCTGCCAGGGTGCTGCACTCCTGCAGCCCCTGAGCTTCATCCCACCAGCCCCCAGCTCACTTTATCTCTCCCCACCCCCAGATTTCGCTGCATGAGCTTGTGCTCCATACCTAACTGCAAGCAGATGTGGCTGACAATAGTGTCTTAACGGTCATGGAAAAAAAAAAGGAAGTTTTATTTATTTTTTCAATTACCCTTTCCACTGCTTTGCTGTTGGAAAGCACGAACCAATGCTCAGTGGAGCCAGTGGGCTTCCCACGCAGCAGGATTTGCTCTCAACAGCCAAAATACTGTGCAGGAAGGTTAGCAACAAGTGTGCAGATGGAGAGCACACTTGGAGGCAGAGCAGAGCTAAGGCAGCTTATCCAAGACGAAAAGCAGGACAGCGGCAGAGTCCAGAACAGTGAATCAATGCTGTCTCCTAGCCCAATGCTTTGTCCACAGAGCAGCCAGTCTCTGTTCCCTGTGGAGAGCATGGGAAAGTCGATGGGCAACAACTTCCACAACAGCATATCAGTGGGAATACTGCAAGCTGATAGTGTTGGGCCACACCAGTCTCTCCTAGAAATATGCCCTGAGCACCCCGTCTGCAAGCTTGCAACCACCGCAGGTCCAACAGGTGCTGGGGACTAGCGAGCAGGTGCCGACTGTGTGGGGCTGCAAGGACAAAACCCCCATCCAGAAGCATCTGCACACAGAGAGGAGCCCCCGGGACTGTTGTGCAAGCAAGGAACGGAGGCGAGAGGTGTCCTGGGGAGAAGCCAGCCAAGGCTGAGAGGCTCCCAGGCTCCTGGAGCAGCTCAGAAATGTGCCCTCTCCGGCTGAGCACTGGCCACTTCTCTGAATTTCAGTGGGCCAAGGGGTCCTCAAGTGACAAGATGGAACTTCAGGGTGTCAGAGACCATCCTCACAAGGTGAAACAGCAAGGCTGTTTGCTAAAAACTCCTCCCAAACTGGAGGAGCAGTGAGAAACACAGATGTTTACGGTATGCTGGCCACTTCTCACCACAGTAGGTTAAATGAGGCTGAGAAGCTGAAAAATAAGGTTAAGCAATTGGAGCATAATATCCTTGGGGCGGGAAAGGAAAGCAGTGAAAGGCCATCAATGCTTGAATCATCCTGATACTGCATTCTGGGCTGGGAAAGGAGCCTGCAACATCTTTATTTTGTGTGTGTGTGTGCACTAGAGAAGATGCCAGTTTCGACAAGAGCAAGATTTGATAAAAAAAAAAAAAAAAAACAAGAACTTTGGAAAGCTCATTAAATGGTGCCACTGTTTTTCAGCATTTGGACACCTGTCAGGATTATAACTGTATCCAAACAAGATCTAGGCTGGGATGATACTTGCTCCTGGCACATACGGCCCTGCCGCTGTTCCCAGTGCTCTAGCGGGAGGTTGCAAGTAAGGAGGACGTGGCTCAGTTTTTATTCGCTCAGGTTTTACTTCATTTTTTGCCATATCAGCACCCCACCGAAAAGTGATTGTCGGCAAGTCCAACGAGAGACACTCACGGGAGGGTCCTGCTCTAGCAAGGGAGCGCGAAGCAAATCAGGCAGCGAGAAGAAGTCCAACCGCGCTTCATCGAAAGGCCAACTAAGGAATGAGAAACCAGATGAGGAACCGCTTGATGAGCTGCACTGAAAGGACATTATATGCCTTGTGAATAAAGCTATAATTTACTCGGTGAAGTGGGGAAGCCAGTCAGCAGATACTAATCGCCACTCGTCCGTGTAGCCGGGTGGAATTCGGCTGCACCTCCACCTGCACGCGTATCTGCAGCGCTATCACTTGACTGCACAGCCCAAACAGCAGCATCTGAAGTGCCAGCGGGGGAAGGACGGCGCTATGCGAGCATGTGGGCGCAACAAGACCGCGCTGGCGCACGCCAGCCTCCCTTCGGGCTCCTTCCATCAGAGGGACCTCAACAGAAAGCAATCGCAGCACATTAACTCCGTACAGGCACTGTCTATAACACACACTTTTGAACCATTCCAGTCAGAGACCTGACGTGGAAATCCGGACAGAAATCCTCTGTTTCACAATTGTTTTGGAGCGACCATGTGCAAGTGCTTGAAGGATCAGGTCTTTGGTTTGCACTGACATCTAGTTACTCTCTATGAAGCACAGTGATGCTGGAGTTTCCTAGGACTTCCAGATTGGATTGGTGCACCTATGGAGCTAGAGGCGCTGTTTCACAGCAACTCCACACATGAGACCAGGGATCACACATTACTCTAGGGACTCTTGGTTCCTCAGTTTAAATTCTGCAAACAGTGGCAGAGGAAGAAGACTATGAGGTCGCGCCTCTTCTTGATTTGGCAGGAGAGGGGCTCCTACTTCACTTACCATTTGAAGGACACCAAAATAGGACATCAGGTATCCAGTCTGCACTGCTTCCAAGCCAAAGAAATCCATGGAGATGATGGAAAACATGATCAGGAACAAACCTAGAGAGAGGGTTATTGAAAAATACGTGTGAATATTCCCTACATGCAGTGGCCCGGAGCTGCTCTCTCCACCTTCGGTGTGAGCCAGTAGCTCTCCCTGGATGTAAACACAAGCAGAATCCTATTCAAAGCCAGTCTATTAACGTAATCTTTAAATGTTAACTTTTTTATCCCACTAACTTTCATCTTTAAATAATGTGACTATGTAGGCTGTAGATGCAACTGTTTATTATAAATGGGTAAATATTTTTATCGCCCAGGCCAGACCAACCATTAAGGTAGCAAGAAAATATTTGTTCAGACAAGACTGTAACCATAAAATAATCTGATTGGAGTCCTCATTCCTTTTGCCTACCTGAGATTTTCACTGTGGGGAATGCTGCCTGCTTAAAGAGGAGTTTCACTGTCCAGCGTGGCAGTGGCACACGGCGTTTCTCTTTTGGGGACAGACAGTGGTGTTGATACAGACACACGGTTAGGGAAGGAGGGGCAGAAACAGCCTGCACTGGCTCTGCTTTTCATTTAAGGCGATTTCTGGAAAGCACGGTGGAAGAGGCCTACTAACTTAATCTCTCATAAAAATACAGCAGCGTACTTTTCCCCCCCTGCACCAGGCATACCCCAAACCAGACACGCTCTATCATACCAAAGAGCCATCAAATTATACATGTTATGACTAAACACTGTTCTCTAAACAATAGGGAGTGGGGGATGAGCCTGCTGCCTCTCTAGATGTCTCGTGCCCCTCAGAGGTGCTAACACCCTAGGAAATTGCAGTTCTCAGCATGCAAATGTGCATCCGGTTTGAGTGCCAGGGAGCACAGATCCTGCTGGGCAGAAGAGAGGACAGTGGGTGACCCTCAGTGTCCCCCTCTGCCTTGCTTCCTGGGGTCCTCCAAGGCCCAAAGAGTTGTGAAGTGGGGAGCTACCATCCTCTTAATGGTAAGAAAACAGAGTACAGGAAGCAACGTGTGAGACCTGAGAAGATGGATCATGGCCTGGCATGATGATTAATGAACCCTGCGGAGCAGGAACAACCTTGCTTGCATCTCCTGGAAGCGTGAGGAGAAGCTGCCCAGACCTCTGGTGATGCCGCTGTGCATTCATCCTGTGCTTGACCCTGCCCACCTCGCACAGGCAAACACAACCCATTTTACTTATGCTTAGTTCAGTAAATGCCCTTTCCAGCGAAACTTCACAGAAGGGAATGTTTGAATAGAAGACTTTGGGGCCGGTAAGAGGAGTCAGCCCCTCAAAGTGGCTATGGCTCTGCGTTAAACAGAATGAGGAGGCAGGGTGACCAGCCCAACTCTGTCCTCATGGCGCACCACATCACTTGCGTCCATCAGCAGTGCATTTGCACTACACAACATGTTCCTCCAAGCACCACAGCCCTTCATTTTGAGGATCACCACCCGCACAGAAATCCAGCCCAGATGCTCTGCAGAAGGGCCAGGGGAGCTGGGTGCCTGCTAAGATCTATGGGTTTGCCCCGGCCCTCGGCAAGGAGCACCCCGCTGCCATCCACTTGCTTTGATATCGCTCCTCTCAAGCCAGCTTAAGGTAACATGCAAATAAAAGTACTTACTCACCACAACCAAAACAGACAACAGAGTTGCCCGTGTTTATAAAAGAACACACGTGAAGAAATGAAAGAAAAACCACACCGTGTTACTCTTGTGGTGAGATTATATCGCAAAGGGCGCTCTGCCTTCACGCAGCTCCCTCTCTGCCGGTACCACCTCGGAGCATCCCACCTCCCTGCCTACCCCTGGAGCAGTGCGCCGGCTCCTCTCGCTCACCCCCGCTTTGAAGTCCTTCACCAGGTGGAGGCGGATGGGATCCTTCTCCCCCAAGCTCTATGAGAGCTTTCTCGAGCAGGAGACAAGATTTCTCCTGCAGGAAGGCAGGCACTGTGGGACCTCCCCAGGGAAAGGCACACGTCTCTTTTGGGGGGTCTGGAGTTGAGCTCTTCAGAGAGCCTGGCATGAGAGGGACCAGTGAGCAGTGCTGGGCAGCTGATGCAGCTTACAGGACTTGGTCAGGATCAGGATTTGGGTATACGCCAGCTTCACACTCTTACCTAGAGACATGCCCTCCTGGCCGGCTCTTGCTAGCTGCCCTGCTACCCAGGAGCAGAGCTGCCTTTGCTCTTCTGCAAGGCACAGAGTTGGTTCCCGATGGCGCAAGACTGCTCCTCTTTCAAAAAAGCTACTTTTTGACAACACTGAGCTCCGTAAGGAACAGAAGGCTTTCTTCTAAGCGTATCACAGGCATGTTTACAAAGTAAACAGAGAAAGGGTTGTAATTTTGGACCATCTAATTAATTACATGGCAGCAGCAGGGAGATGAAAGGTAAATGGGATGGTCAGGTGCTCGGCCTGCAGCTCCACGCTGCAAAGGGGGAGGCGATGGCCAACCCCCACTTCAGCTGCGCAGACGGCCAGCGGTCCCAGGAGAGATCTGCAGGGAGGAGGTGCCAGGGCTTTAACAGGCCAAGCTCTTCCCCACTCTGCTTCTGGCAGGAGCATCCCAGCTGAGCCCATGCCTGCTCTCCCCGCAATGCTCCCGGGCACGGAAGGGTCAGACTATTAATTAGCACAGGTCCGGCCTCCGCGCAGCTGCTTCCTTCCTGCTTACCTAGAAGCCGCCTCGCTGTGCGGACGGGAAGGGCTTATTTTCGTTTGGCACAAGGCTCTGCTCTGCGCAGGAAGCGAGGAGCGTATCCTGCAGCGCTGAGGAATGTGCATTTCTGCAGCAGTGACTCAAGCAAAGTGCATCTCGCCCATCTCTTGGAAAAAGGAGAGCGTGCAGAAAATTACAGCCCGAGCTGCACGTGGATGCGCTTCAGCTGCAGCAGTTTTAAATGGAGAAATTAATGCTGCCTTATACTGGGATGAGCCAGTACTGGAAAAGAAAATCCTCCTATAGTATCACCTGACTGTCTTATTCTGTGAAGCACTGCTGCCCTATGGACATTTTCTTTAAACAAACTTTTGAAGCTGAGCTTCATAAGAACTGAAGAAACGCATTGCTGGGGAGAGCCACCAGGCCTCTGCACTCGTGTCCAGCCTCCCAGGCTGGCGGTAGGACATGGGGCTTGGGGAAGACCTGCCGCATATCCTACTGTCCTCCCAAACCTGCCACTCTCTGGATTTCCTCCTGCCCCAACCTTCACAACCTCTTAAAATCTTTATCCCTGCCTCAGTCATGGGTATCTACTTATGGATGTGTTTGCCAGCTCTCCCCCTTCCCATCCAGCCGATACTGCCTTCACAACCTTCTTCCAGAAGTTCTCTACTTGCTGTGTAAAAGGAAAAAGTATTTTCTTCTATCTTCTTTAAACTGGTCTCCTATTAGTTTCAATAAATGTGACCTTATCCTAACCTGGCAGGATCTGGTGACTTAACAGTTTCGCATTCAAGACATCCATCATCTTCCCCATTTTCAAAAAAGCAATTCTGTATGAGGGAAGGAGAGAAGGAGGAGGGATCAGAAGTAAGGTACTGGATATTTTTCCGCAGGCCTGTTGGCATTACTGATCTCAGCCAATGCCAAGTATACATAAAAAAGAAAAAAACAAATCAGAAATCCTGCAGGTTATTCCGAAGTTCCTGCTGAACTTGTTTCCCCACAGCCTCAACGAGGAGTAACAGAACAACTTGGCCAAACCCAGAATTGCCGTCCCCTTCTGATTCAACCACTCTCCATGGCTGAATCTAGTTTAATCTGTAAATTATGAATTTATAGATTACAAATTAGAAATTTGTTTTTAAACTATGTTGTACATTATTTAAAATTCCAGGGTTCCCCAGACAGAAATGTATTAGCAAAAACTCCAAAATGTAAAAGCTAAGGTACATTAAATCCTGTTTAGGATCCTTATTCCAATGTCAAGTGCCTTAGTTTGCTCACAGAAAACAACAGCAAATTAAAGGGATTTTCAGAAAGGGAATTTCCATGCAATATGAATCATGCATAAAATTAGAGCAGATTAATTCTGTAGTTTTTACTCTTTCTTTGCCTTAGCTTCTCTGAATGACCCCACTTCCAAAAAGACCTATTTTATTTACTGCTGCCGTCCTGCAGAAGTTGAGTGTTGGTTCACTTGCCCACCTAAGCACAGCTTCTGAGCCTGTAAGTAGGCCCTTTCTCCACATTTGGATGCAGACAAAAAAGAGTCTTTGACATGGTAGTGCAGAGAAACATTGCTTTTTTTGCAAGTTTGTCTAGGAAAAGAGCCCCCAGGCTCTGCAGGGAAAGGCAGAGACCATTACCCTCGCCTTACACCACCATCAGCAAGGTTCACATGCTGACTCTAGGCAAACAGTGGGGGAAAAGAAGCTAGAGGGCAGGCAGAATTAAAGATGATGGAACTGTGAACAAGAATATGCACAAACAGGCAAATCAGGTGACATGGGATGTGCCAAGATGGCAGCTGGCGCAAAGGAAGCAGAAAAACAGGCAGGTTTTGGGCACATCGCAGGTAATGTCAGGTTTCTACCACGACACAAGATAAAGGAGCAGAATATTCAGAGCAGAGAGGCAGGGTTGTATGACAAGCCCTGATACCATCCGCTGCAAGGGAAGAGATAAAAGCCACCAGCTCCCCTGCAAGCACACAGCGGTGCCTGATCCCACAGCAGTTTTTAACTGCTAGGAAAAAAAAGTGAGGAGATATATATATATATATATATATATATATATATATATATGTATATATGTATTCCTTATTTATAAGGATAATATATATTATATATATCATTTTTCACCATTAAAAGAACCAAGTAAAATCAGGACCTCAGTGTTTCTGACAGAGTGAAAATGATTTGCCTCTGCTCAGAAGAGCTTACAGCAAAACAGAAATGACAGACAAGCGAGAAGACTCCTTTTGCGGCCAGGGGATTCAGTAGAGAGATTAAGCATTTGGCCCAAAGTCACAGCAGAAGCCTGTGACACGCAGTCTGTTCTGGATTAAGCCTCAGGATTTTGACCCAAGGTGACTGAGAGCAACGCGGAGCTCATCCAGCAGCCCGAGACAATGCTGCATTATGTTAGGCTGTACATAGTCTCACTTCAAGCACAGCAGCAACCGCGGGCAGCGGGTGAGGTTTACCTATGGGAAATCCAGCAAGGACCTTGACTAGGAAAACTTCCATCACCCCTGGGAACTTCATCAGGCGGAGGATTTCGCGGAGGCTGAATACGCCGCCAGCCTGCGATGGGCCTGGGAACACGACATATCAAATACCGTTTTATTTATGTGGGTCAGAGGCAGGAAACAGGAAAGACTCTTTCCTAGAAGGTGCTCATTTGTGCAGGTGCTGAATACTTACTGTGCTCTGTCACGGGATGCTCCGACCTCCGGCTGGCTGGCGAAGGGATCCCGACTATCACTATCATGGTGTTTATGAGGCTTCCTACCAGCCCAAAGTATAGAGGGACAAAAATGCTGCAAACAGAGGAAAAACACAGGTAAGTGAACAAACGTCATAAGCAGAAGAAACTCCATCATCATCCCTGCAAAGACTTCGGCACACATCTGCTTTCATTTGGGTGAAGAGCAATCTTCACCGAAATGAGGTACAGTTCCTATGGCTATAAATAAGCTCACCCACTTTTAAGGCCACATAACTCAGATGCAGACATCATGAACAGTAACTTCAAATGACAAATTTGTAAGGATAAAAAGTACCAACTACTAATGACCTAAAGAACCCCAGTACAAACTGCATAGAAGCCAACAGGGCAAACGGAAAGCCCTGATAGAGAGACGGGGCGGCCGCTGGCCGAAGCGCGCTTCCTGGGCACACACTAATAGCGGAGCGGTTGTGAGCGCGTTCCTGCTGCTGCTTTCCTTGTCGGACCATGGCATATTTTTCCCTTGGAAGAACCAGCAACACTAATTACAAAAGCCTCAAGCTTCCTCCATGCTAGGCAAAGGCGCGGGATGAGTAATTTCTCGAGTATTACCAGGTTATTATTAAAGTCCCAGGGAAAGGCAGGCAAAGATTGAGATGCAAACAACCGAGAAAAGCATCAAAGAGCAAAAGTATAAATATATGTATACGTATTACTGTTAATAGCAACAGCATATATCCCAGATGAATGCTTTAATTCTCATTAATTATTATTAACAACAACAAAGGTAGATAATATCTTCCTGCAAATGGTCTTACTGCAATAATTTAGACCTGTTGCATCCATCTGCCAAGTTGTTTGGTTAATTACCTTGGACCACAAAATTAGTCATTTACTGGATTGTTTTAACTTTTTCATTTCTTTTTTTTTTACTTTTAAATATGGGAGATTGCCGTTTTCTGATTAAAAATTGTCTGTTAAACAATTCCCAAACTCGTGAAATTAAGTTCTCTTGTATCAAAAATCTCTCCAAGAAATACCGTATTTCTAGTTTGTTTTATACAGAAAGGTGGCTTTATTCTATTAATCAGACAGAAAGATTAAAATAGCAGGTTCAGTTCCTTTCATTTTTATTAGTTTTTATTTCTATATCACAAGCTTTCATTATTTTATGGAAAAAAGTTGTATAATTGCAAATATTTTTATTGGACTGAAAAAAAAAAATTCCAGCACAGTCTCTTTTTTATTTTCTAACGTTTTCCAGTCTCTTGCAAACATGGTACAATTATGTTTTACTTTTATGTTCAGAAGAGAGTTATAGCAAGTGCCAGCAATGTCCCAATAAAATTAGTAAATAACAATGTCCTCTTGCACCGAAAGCATCTGGCTGCTAAGTCCTTGCTGGGAAAGGGAGAGGAGAACCTTGAAATTTTCCATATTTGGGAAAAAAATGGACTTGCCTGAACGCGTTAATGCCCTGTTGTACAGCCAGGCTCCGAATTCAGAGAAACCCAATAAAAGTAGAACACAGAGCTCAAAAGCCACTTCCCAGAATAGCCCCAAGCACTCCAGATCCCCTGGAAATGCCTCCCACCAGGTGCAGCACTCTCTAAGTCCTCCCTCTTTTCCCACATTTTAACCACTACCATTTCCAGGTCAGTAGGTGCCACTGCCACTGCTCTGGACCTGCAGATTTGGCTTCTGAGCTAGAGCGAACCGCCCTGCTCCGCTTGTTCATTTGGAAAACCCATCGCGACCAGCGTGTGTGAACCTGCTTTCCAACCCGTCAGGGTGCTCATCCCAGCAACACAGCGGTGCAAGACCCGTCCACACTGTCCCTCCACATCTCAGAGCCAGCCATGAACACTGAAAGGCTCTTCTGGAGATGCTAGGAACGCACGGAGGAAAACACAGCTTCCTCAGGCTCCCTAATGCCTCATCCCCCTTGGCCGTGAGCAGCTCCGGGCTGTTGTAGACAGTCCAAGAGCATTTCTTTTCCTTGGCACAACGGGGCTGGAGGACTTTGGTGGAGCACAAAATCTTGGTACTACTGAAATCAGTAGAAGTCTCTCTTGCACTCTACACTAAAACTTGTCCCTTTGGCTTATCAGAAGGAAGTGGTGCCACTGCTGAGGCAAACAAAGTAAATCAAGCAGGTTGCTCCCACAGGATGCTGTTACATCCCCTTCCCCTTCCTGCGCTTGCTCTCAGCCCCCCTGGCCGCTAGCAGATGAGTCATCTTGCACGGGAGCAGCTCCTGCCAAAACCAGAAGCGCATTTCCTGAGGGGACTGAACAACAAAGGACCCAGGCACAACTAATACAATTAAATTAAAAGGAGCAAAAGGGCAAATCAGCTTAGACAGCTGAGATCATTGTACGGCCTGCCTCAGCTCCTGGCTGATTAAGAGAGGTCAACTGCCTTCAGCGCTCTTGGAGACAGCAAGGGCTTTATGGTCAGAATAACTCTGGTAATTTCATCTGGGTGCTGTTCCTGGCTTGATTTATTTTTCATTTCCGTAAAGCAATAACACAGATGCGGTGGTTGCACTAAGGAAACCTCCCTCCATGGAGGGGTCTGCAAGAGGACAAGGTGCTCTGAATGGTGCAATGGGACCGTGTCAGCATCTGGCATCTCCCCACTGTTTCTGCCCTTGTAGACACCTATGGCAAATGTGGGTCTGCCTGCTGCTTGCAAGCAGTAAATGGTATCCGGCTCCGAATCGTGGGAGGCCAAGCGTGGGGCACTGCTTATCTGCTACGCAAACTGTCGTAGACTGCAGCATTTATGCTTTGAGGCTCACTCTGCAGCCTGTGGTCACTTATAATGGACAAGCGGCTGGCAGACGGGGCTCGCTGTCTGGAAACTTCATCTTTACTGCCGGTGGGAAAGCAAAATTGATGCTGAAACCATTAATAATAACGTCGTGGTAAACAGATTAAACACAAGAAAAAAATAAGCATTCAAAGCTGACTGGACCAAAGATGAATTTCTTCCCATCAAATGCTTAACCACCTTCTGTGTTTACTTTCAGACGACTCCAAATCCTAGCGGGTACCGAGCTTCCTGGATGAGCCAAAGCAGGAATGCGCTACGTGTTATCCCACGAGGAATCAACAGATTGCAGACCAAGGTTTGGCCGTTGCATTTTTTTGCCTTACTGAGCCTTACTCTGCCTTCAAACCACGCGAGAAAGCATGCGTGTGTGTGTGTACCTACGCATGTGCAATTGCACAATTGAATGTTGCATCACTATAGCAGTTCTTTTAAGGAGGAAGCCATTCCCAGCGAGTCCTTGAGGACTGAAGGATGCACGTGTGCTTCTGCAGTGAATGGAGTTGGGTTTGCTTGCTTCCCCTCCCCCCTCTTCTTTTCTTGTAATAAAGTCAAAGTTGAGTGTGGAGGGAGTGCAAATTGTTTTTTAGTGACTCACTGCGACTTCAAAACAAAGCCACATAAGGATTGCATTCATAACCCGTCCGGATTCCTTTAAGAGCTCTGAAGGGACTCTCAAAATATTTCTTTGATTGCAGTCCGGCCACACTATCTGCTCACTTGCGCCCTTAGAGAGGAGCTATAGGAGAAAAAATGATTAAAAAAAAAAAAAGACAAAAATCGGCTCGGTTAAACCACGACTCCAAGCCACGCTCTCCATTAGATAGCTCTATTCTTTTCAGAATTCAAGCAACGGCCAGTTTTCTGTCAATGGCAAACGTGCATCATGTTCCTGATAACTAGGAATGCCTAAGCAGAGCGCCTAGCTTGGGATGACTCAGTGCCGCATAGCTGAGCGCTGGCTCAGCTCAAGGCATTTCGTTTTACTGCCCTGGCAGTGCTTGCACAGCGCGTTTCGTCCCCGAGCCACCGCTCGGAGACGTCAAACTGCTGAACTGCTTCCTGGCATTCAGGCTCCTCCCTGAAGACAAAAAGCAAGCACAAAATTTCTTTGAAACCATGAAGTTTCCTTAAAGAAAAAAAAAAAAGTGGAAAAAATGGGAGGAATCAATGAAAAATGAATTCATTGAGGCATTGAGGCTCAGAAAACTTCACATTTCCTGGGACTGTTGTGTAAACATGCAGAAATAGAGGCAAACAAATAGAATCTTTGCACAGTTGCAGGGGGGCACCAAATCTCTGCACACTTGCATGAATTTATAGCATGTGGGGAGTGAGCCTCACTCCTCCAGTAGATTTTAGCCAGCTGGCTGACTAAAAGCACTGCTTGCTCACTCTGGTGCCCAAGTCATCACCCTGCATGTCTAGAAACGGGGGAGTCTAGACACGGACAACGTTTGAATTGCCCTCGCTCAACAGGGGCTTGCAACATCCGGCTTACAGCCTTAACCTGGGATGAGCTGGGGCAGGCCAAGATAGGAATCAGAGTAGGTGCAAGTGGTCAGTGCCCACAAGACAGGCAGATATCCAGTGGGGCTGGGACTTGAAGAACAGAGAAGAGAAAGGAGATGCTTTTGGCACCCGTGAGAGGTCCACAAACTCATAAGCCATGTGGAGAAGGGGCCTAGGAAGTGACTTCTGATGCAAGAACTAAGAAACACAGGATGAGGGAGCAAGGAATCTGGTTGAGGATGAAGAGGAGGAGCTGATTCCCCCCACAAAATGTATAAGGTCAGTGAAGATTGTTGCTACTGATATTGCAGAAACAAAAGGTTTGAGCAGGCTCAACGGAAGACTGGATAAGCACTTGGTGGAAAAATATACTGAGGATTACTAAAGAGTCACCAACCACACTCAGCTCAGGAAATCCCCGAGCAGAAAATACTTGGATACTGGGAAATTAATTGGTGAAGCATTACATAAGTTTGCCCTGTTCTTTTTCTTCCTTAGGCATCTTTTCATGACTTCTGTTGTAGAAAGCATCTTTCCTTCAAAGTACAAGGATAAAGGAGCTCATGTCAGCACCCTCTTAAACAACAGAGCAATTCCAGGATCTTTCACTCAGGTCATGTTGAGAGATGTAAGTGCAATTTCCTCCTCTGCAGCAGGAACCAAAACTGTCTCCTGCCGCTAGGTCACAAAAGAGAGATAAACTCTTGCCCATTCCCCCAAAGTCCTTAAATATTCCAGAGTATAAATAAGAATAATCATAACTCTCACTCTGAGCTTGGGACATTTCAAATCAAGAACCATTCACATACCTTATAAAGTGACAACTCAATATGAAATACAGACACAATCTCCCACCTATATTGGATTTTTTTCAGCCCTTTTCTTGCCAATCTACAATGCAAGCTTTTCCCTACAAGCAATGTCTTCTGTAAGGCATCTATAATATGATATTCAGCTGGCTTTCTGGTGCTAAGAAAGGTCTGAGAGCAGAGCTTGGATAGAAACATGGTACCAAGGGTGCTCCAAGGAGAAACAGCGTGTCAGGATGCCCCGTGTCATCTAGTTAATGCTTCGGCTTAGTTTCAAATTTGAAGTACCCTGCGTGCTGCTGACCTCTTCAAATCTAGCCTTAAAGCTCCATTTGTTGTACCAACACACTTATGTCTGTGATCCTGAGCAAGCCCTAACTTCCATGAACTCACTTCATGGGTGGAGGGAAAGTCTCCATTTACTCACTATCCAGGGTACAAGATTCTTGGGTATTACAACCATGCAATGTATGAGGAGCTTTTTGGGGTCCCGTTCCCTCTGCCAACACACACACACATCTTTATCTTCATGGTAGGGGTTTGTTCCCTAATGGGTGGAAAAGCCTTTAAGTTTTCTCTTTTTTTTTTTTTTTTTTTTTAATTAAGAGCCAATTCCATAAACTGCTCTTCCAAGTTCAGAACGTGGTGAACTATTAAAATCCCTTGCTTGGGTGTGTCGTTGGGTAAGGACTCCCACGCATGGACTGGTTAGGAGGTGAGTGGGGCTTGCTAGACTACCCGGTGACTCATAGCTGAGCACATCGTTAATCAGATGTTACAGCATGTCTGACTTCATAGAATACCGTAGGAGGTAAAATGATCTTTGAATGAGTTCAAGCTTTTGCTGGCTTTTATGAGGTTACAACGCTTCAGACTCCAAAAGATTCAGCAGGGCAGGAAACTGTTGAGGATTTGCTATAGTAACTTGGACCATGCTTGCTACACGTCAGGCTCCGGCGCGCAGCGGCGGCTGTGGAGGATACGCAGGTTTGGCACCGACTGGATGTGTTACTTTTCACCGCTCCCCACGCACTTACTCAGAGCTGGCTCAAGCAGAGCATAGGCAGAGCCGAATTTCGCTGCCCAAGGACAAGGGGTGGAGGCCTGGCAGCTCCTGCAAGGGGAAGGAGTAGGATTTGGCTGGAAAAGAAAGCAAGGAGAGCGTGGTGGAGAGCCAGGATCGCTGCGCCTGCTGACGCTAAGGAGACAGGAGGTGCCTGCCACCTCCAAGAAGACCTCTCCCGTATTCCAAAAATAGCCACACACACCATACGCTCTGGCTCTTTCCCCAATGGCAGCAGCAAGCCCGACTTCTAGGGACTCTGGCACAGGCAAGCAGCAAACGCGACCATGGGCAGACAGCTTGATGCTGCAGGCAGCCACTTGCCTTGCCAACCCCATGGTGCCTCCCCTCCAGGGCACTCGAGAAGGGACTTGAGCCACTACGTCTATAGGTCACTGCTGTCAGCAGGACACGGGGCTCGCAAGATGGACCATTGCTACGACCCAAGATAGCAGTTCTTAGGTCGTGCAAAATTAAATGCTCCCTCCACACCCTAAACCCAAAGGCTAAGGTTTTGACTAGCCAAATGTGAGAGCTGAGTTTGGTCTTTTACCAGGACAGTGTTCATACAAATGACATTTTTAAGCAATTTAATCCCTAGCAAAACAAGATATTTTACCTGGAGGTTACTGTAAATGCAACAACCTGCCAGAGGTCAGGCACAGACTGGTCCTGCCTTCACAACAAGCAGTCACAGCCAACAGCTTCTACCCCAAGGTGCAAGAAAACTGACACGCTTCAGCAAGGACACCGTCACCTTTTGTCTAGTAAAGCCTTATAATGAGGCAGAAGGAGGCCATAGCAAGGCTAATCTGCTATGGGAAGCCACGATGGAGCACTAGTACCCAAAGTCACAAATTAAATGCTTCACAAGTGGAATGGTTTACAGTATTCTGCTCCAACCTCTATGGCCACACAACAGGTTCCTTAAAAAGGAACCTTTTTTTTCCAGCAAAGACAGAGCCCCAGGGATGTGGTGCAGCTGACTGGATTTCATGAACAGTTTGCCCCCAGAAACAGGCTTCTGCATTAGAGTGAGTCATCCCATTTCAGTAAGCAGAAGGGTGAGACCATTAATTAAAGGCACACAGTTTGCTTGCTGGGGCAGGCTCCGTGTGTTCGAACCAAGAGTGGTCTCACTACTAATATATTTACTGAACTCTCTCAGTTAAGCACTTTGTTTCTCCCATCCCATAATGATGAGGGTTTCTGCATATTAATGCACTCAGAAGGAGGTTGCTCTGTGTTCCAGAGCTGCAGTTTGCATATCTGCACTAGCTTCCTCCCCTACACAGTTGGTAGGACAAACAATGGTCAGCAAAGGGCCAAGAAACATTGTGCTAAATGATGTATTTTCAAATACTTTGTTGACACAATAAAAATGATTTGGGTCAAAAAAAAAAGCATGATAAATATAAACTGAACTTGCTTGTAATTCTCGGAGAGGTAAATTGCAAAGACATTTAATGCACTTTGTGCCAGTCAAGTGCAATTGCAGGGGCTTCCATGCATCTCCTGCAGCTCCGCGGGCTTCAGGGCTGCCAAAGCCACAAGCACAAGCAACCTTTACCTGCGGAGCTGGCACAGAGCAGCGGCCTTTCAAGCCCTGCCTCGCACACCTCAGCTCTCTGTTGGAGGCACTACCCCCTCAGGAGGAGACGGGCTCATTCCTTCCCTAGACCACATCTAATCTTGGCCCCACTACTGAGACCACCTACAGGGATGCCAATTAGTCACAGCTGCATTATGCTGAAGTGTTATTTACAGGAGCCCTTGTCGGGAACCACATCTGAGCCCGCCTCATGGGCAGCCTCTCCACCCATTCGCACGCTCGCGGAGCCATCCACAGCAGCGGCGAGCTCTCCGACGGCCTTGCAGGGAGAAATGCTAGCAGGGCATTTAGTGTATTTGCAGTTGTGTTTAATTGCAAATTAGCAGCTGGAAACAAGGAGGGGTGAGTGCCGGGCAAGCGGCCAGCCCTCTGCAGAGGAGTTTGGAAACCTCTGATTATGCATTGCTGTAGCTCCAATGAGCAGCGCACCGGCCCAGCGCACAGTTGGTTTCGCTGTGCATAGAAGACTTGTATTTCAAGCCATATGTTGCTTGCAAGACCTAGCGGCCACATACTTCTTTGGCATGACACCTTAAGAAGTACCTGTGTTTCACAAGGGTGGATGCTAGAACAAGGCAACTCAAAGCAGCAACTGGACCATGTTCTCCAGTGCTTGGCAGCGACAGTGATTTTAGACCATCTCTTGTGATATTTCGGGGCATTTCAGAAGCTAGCTGCTTTTAGTGCACACCAAATATGCTTACATAAACAGAAAAGTTGGTTGATGAGGTTGATTTACTTATTTATGTGGCTACTGGGGTTTTTCTTCCTGGATGCAATGAAAGGGAACGATGCGATTTCGTTGCAATTTCATTGAGGTCTTTTTCTCAGCAGGAACACATGCGCTTTGAGGTGCTGCCAAGCAGGAGCCCATAGGAAGAGCACCTGTATGGAGAGGTAGGGTATCCCTGTCCCAGTGGACAGGGAAATGATACACAGGAAAATTAACTCCCCTGTTATAAGCCATTGGACAGCAACAGGAGTTGAGGCTCGATGGAAAAAGACCTAATGGTGGGACTTTACAAACAGCAGCTTTATGCTTAGTCCCAGACCCTAACCGAGGTTCGCTGTTAACATGGTCCCAGACACAGACACTCTATTGCTAAATGACATCAGCTATGTAAAAATCGCTGTATTTCCAGATAGGGCCAAGCAGAGCCCTTCTTCAATTGCACCCTAATGAGACATCCCAAAAGCAACACCACCACAGCACTTAAAGCAACAAAAACGAACATCCCTAAAGCCTTCAGGTTAGGTTAATATTTGCCTGTCATTTGTTCCCTAGGCCTACCTCTTCCTAAAGCAAAATACAAGCAAAAGGATTACTGAAAAAAAAAAAAAAAAGTCAAACGGATAAAAAGTCCCCCCAGAGAGAATATGAGAACTGAACAGTGACGAGTGATGGACATTGAGGTAAGCGGAAGAGAAAGTCTGGAGCGGATAGCAGAGATCACATTACCCTGAGGCCAATCAAGACTTTATCGGTTGGAAAATCCCAATCATCAGCGCTAAGTGCATGGAAAAAAAAAATTGGATGGAGAAAGCATCAGGCAGGACAAGTCTCTACATGTTTCACTTGTCCTGTTGCTATTGGCCCCGGCTCAGTTATATCCTCATTCCTCAGAGCAAAAGGCAGTTCAAAGAGACAATAAAACTCTTTTTAGTCTCATGCTTCGCTGAAACGGAACTGAAATGATTCCCAGAGATAAGGTGACAAAAGAAATTAAACCCTTCCCTACAGCTACCCTTTGGTAAAACATCACCCGAGAAATAATGACACCGCTTCACATTTACACGCTGCGTTTATCTGAGGAAGCAGGATTTATCGCAGCGATTCAAACCCAAAATTTATTGGGTTTACCACACTTCAAAGGCTTAAGTTGCCTCCTTCCTTTGTGCTGCAGGAATAACAGCCTCCCAGGCTAATATTGACTTCTATGAAATAGCGTTTTATTGGCACAAGATGCGACACTTTTCCTGTTCAACTCATTGCACGCTTCGGTTCAGGTCCCAATAAATTTGAGTTGAGGTTCTGTAATGAATAAAGTAAATTACCAGTCTCTTTGCCAACTTTTCCTAGAACACACCTCATCTCAGCATCCTGGCAAGGTTGTGGTGGACCCGTTGGGCGGTTCCATGGCGGCAGCTTGCGGAGCTGCATGAGTGTGGCGGAAACGCAGCCGAACCCCCTTGGAAGCAACACTGCTAATTATAACCAGCCCTGTGAGGACTTAATGACCCAACTGGAAAGCTCTAAATATTTAGGCTGACTCAATTCGCGTGCTGGATTTTTCCCCGCTCCCTTTTCAGCGTGCCAGGGAATTTCTGCTCCTCATGGAGCGGTCAGGAAGGAGGCATATGGCCGAGGGAGCCGGCGGTCATGAATAACCAGCGAGCGAGTTTTCCAGAAGCGGGCAGCGATGTGAAAAGCCTTTCTTCTGGGCCCTCTTATGGGGTGACATTTGCATGACTAAGTGATGACATAAGAAGCCTGTAAACAAAAAAAGCTTTATGCCACTATCGAGCTCTTGGAATCGCTCAGAGCTGACTCGGTCCTTTCCTTCTGTGCAAGCATCTGATTTCGGCAGCAGGAATTTAAACTCCATCCACGCCAGGACGACGGGCCTCTCCTGGCCGCAGCCGCGTTTTACCCTTTCTGGCTAACACAAGCGGCACACGTAACCCAGCGGGAGCAGCGCGAGCTCCCGCGGGCGCCGCTCGGAAGCTCGCGGGGCAGCAAGCCCCTCTGCGTGCGCAGGGCGGCAGCGCCTGCGGCACGGCCTGACGCAAGGCGCGCGGCCCCACGACGGACGCGGCGGGGATTTACGGGATGTGAACACACAAAAACAAGCAGTTTATATAAACGCGGTCATTCCAGGCAACAGCAGCTGGAATTCCCTCTCTGGGATGAGGGAGTCAGCTTTGAGCACAGCTTGGGGGAAACAGATCTGCTTTTGCGTCCAGGCCCTTGCAACGTGCAGCTTAGCCTCTTTGCGGACGCAGGGTCAGTGGGCTTGTGACAACAGCGCATCCAGGGGGCTGATGTTTCACTTCAGGCATGGGCAACTGACTCCAAACAGAGATCTAGACCTGACAACTGCAATGCATTTGAAGCTCTGGACAGTTCTCATTTTGCAGATCACGTACTTCTGAGCAGAGGGTCCAACCTAGGGAGCTGCAATTCTGCTGCAGAGAAGCGGCGAGGGACTTTCGAAGCTGTGGAGCAGACGTTACAGGGACAGCGGATGCTGAATCAAGCCCGGCCTACTAAGCCTGAGGGGGTTTGCTCATTCCTCTGGGAACAGGGAAACTGTTTCTCACCAGTTTAGGAAGTCAACTGCTTGGCAACGAGTGAGCCAGCTCTCCCAAAACCCCGGTTACGCAAACAGCTGCACTCTGCTGCGTTTCAACATGCTTCGCTGCTCCAAAAATAATTTCCTGTCTGATCTGATACCCTTCGCCGGCCCAGCGCGCGGCACGAGCAGTCATGCCGCTGCACGCTGGATGCAGCCAGCCACCAACCCCTAGCAAGGGCGCAGGTTCTCCTCTCAGCTCGCAGGCATGACTAAGCAGGGGGAAAAAAGGCCACCGGGATGGTGTAATACGCTCGCTCCCCCTGCAAAAACTTTGACGTGAGCCTGGCTGGGAACGCCTGCCACCACCTTTGTCTTTCCGGGCCTCCCCTTCCACAGCTGAGATTTCCCAGCCCTTCCAGCTCATCACACTCGTCGTGGCACGTAACCAGAACTCAGCAGCCAAGGCAGACTCAGGGCTAACAGAAAGCTCAGAGACAAAGCTGCTGCTGGGAGGCGGGGTGGTCGGGAGCTGGGGAGGCACCAGAAGGGCTGGATGGAGGACACAAGATCCTCCATCGCTGCTTCTACTGCCCTTGGGGCATCTTTGCATCTGAGCTGGGCTCAGCATTCCAAGAGCAGCATTTGAAGATCACTTTCAGCTCCTAGATGGGCCACAATTTGGGTAGCAAATTTTGCCCTAAGGGGCATTTGATTTCCTGTCCTGTATTCCCAGCCTTTTGCATTCCCCTTCCCAAGGAAGTAGCACAGGACCTGCCTTGGAGACACTGCTGCAGTAGCCTCTGGAAACCTCATGAACTGCAGAAAGCTGAAGGTGCCAAGGCCCAGTGTGCTCGACCAGCTGCAGACCACAACAGTGTATCAGCTGCAGTGCTTAACACTTGGGGCCTCCTACAAAGCCAAACAGATATTTTCCAGATGAAGTTCAAGGAGCCTTCTCTGAAGAAATGAAGCAGCCAAGTAAACTCAAGGCCATCTAGTAAAACAACAGCTGCAAAGTGGGATTCAGAGCCTGCTGCCATGCCCACAAAATCAGTGTTTTAAAGATGTTCAGACTCTACGTAGATATAAATGGGGACTCTCCCATGCAGTGTGAAGGTCTGTTTTTAGTACTGGGGCACACACTGTGTGTTTTTTCAGCACTGCTCGTCTCAGAAGAAGGAATCCTTGATAGTAGCAGCCAGATGATTTTGTGCTGCTTTTTTACTCCTCCTATGCCTTGCAATCAAAGTTGTGCCATGGAACCTACTTATACTTGTATATTTTAAGCCCAAAGGATGTAAGTGAGGGACTGTTTCACCTGATCTGCAGCACAGACTATTGCCATTCCACAGTCATTCTGAGATCTACATGATGGGTCCATAAAGATGCCCCTCAACCCAAATTTGAAGGATATGAGGAATGAGGAATTCATCACAGCTTTTGAGGAGCTTGGACAAAGATTTGCCTAAGGGGAGGTACAGTCCTATGCACAAAACTTATCCAAAATTCATGGGAGGATTTTGGAGTGAAACTCCTCCTCCTCCACCATGCAGCCTCTTCCATTCGCAGACCTGGAGTGCTGCAGGTGTCTCCTCTCCAATAAGTATGCAAAAATGCATCCCCGGAAATGGATCCTCATTCAGCCAGGGTTATGAGGACTTCTGATCACGCCAGATGTAAAGGAGGTGCCCCTGCAGCTCCGGGACACTGAAAGAAACTCTACCAGAGCTGCAGAGCATAGATAGCAGCCTCTGTTTTGCATCTTTTTCTTAGCTGGAGAGGAAAAGTCCCATCAACAGTCATGCATAGGACACGGTTCCAGGATGATGCCACCACCTTTCACACATGAGTCAAAGCAGCATCTGCACTGACCCAAAAGGCAGGTGGGGCCCCTCCTTCTCCCTATCACATTAAGAGGCAATAACCCTCCCTGGGTGCTGGAGCAAGGAGGAGGCTCCTCGGCTCCGGGGAGCGAGGCGAGGTGGGAGGACAGGAATGGTGGGAAGGGAGCGCAAGCCGGTTTCCATGCTCAGCTGACCCGTGTCTGCAGCTGCTGCTGCTGCTCCCACAGCCTGAGGGAGCACAGATAAGCAGCAGCGCAGCTTTTCCAGACATAGCACAATTCCTGTTTACAGCCTCTGGGCTAGACTTTTCAAAAGAAGGAGCTAGGTGTCTATTCTTGCAGGAAGGCAGGTGTGTAAACAGCCCAATTAATATACCCAGAAAACTCTGCTCTAGCACAGCGCAGAGGGCTAGTGGAGACAAGCCAAAAGCATAGGAGCCGAGGAAGGAAAATACTTTTAAAGAATATGTATAATTACAGATGGGCCTGGGCCAAATGCTTGTATTTGAACACCTGGAATAGCCTTGGGGAGCAGAATTGAAACCTGAACCCAGATCCACATTTTGTAGCTGGCTGAACTAAAACCCAGGTGCTGGATTCAAGGAGCACACAGTCTGGCTTGCAGGTTTTGCACGGCCAGGCTTTGAGACGTGGCTTTCCGCTTTCAGCCGGGTTTTGCCTAAGCTGGAGCTCTCTGCCCGTGCTGCCTTCTGTCTCTGCTCAGCACCATGTGCTGCTCCTCCAATAGCCCCTTCTGTCGCAGCAGGGCCTGCTGCATCAACGTAATTAAGCCTTGGCTGCAAAACAGGCTGCTTGTTTTCCCAAGCATTTGCTTCATTTGAACTCAAAGCATTAGATGCAGATGCCTGTTCAGTGTTGAGCCCTCTATACAGCAGTGGTCATGCTCATCACCTGGCATTGGATCTGCCATCATAAGCAAGTACCAGCTACTCCCAACTGAAGGTCAAACATCCACACTCAGGTCCACAGACTGAACAGCCAAGGGATGCTCATCTATGGGCCACGTTCCCAGCAGCAGGATCTACTCAGAAAGCCTCAATGCTCCAGGGCCAGAAACGTCGAGGAAAGACTCCCTGCACCCTGCAGAAACCCTTCACGGAAGCAGCAGACGGTTCTCCTCCCACCGGCAATTCAAACGTCCAGGATGGAGATAGGACATGATTGACTGCTAAGTTCACCCACATCTTTATGCCTCTTCTGATCTTACGTTTTATTAGTAGCAGTCACATTTGGCAAATGAAAGTCAGCCTCATTACCGAGCAGCTACCCCTGCCACGGGCATGTCACGCATTTCAGACAGCTTGCAGAGCCGACTAAATATTTACTTTCGGATGGCTCACTTCCAAAGTCCAAAAATACCTCATGGTCCACAGTAAGAACAGCCCAGGTTTGCCATCAAATTGCTTCATTGCTGCTTTATGGCACGTCGTTTGCATTCCTGCCCTGCCGCCTCCACCTGGCGCCGGGACCGCTCTCGCATCCCTCTCCGGGCAGATATGCCAGATGCTACCTCCAAGGGGGGCAACTCCTGCTAGTCATTTAGCAGGCGTTGTTACACCACCTGACCTTGGCTATCAGTGACTGCAGTTCTTTATTGCCTTCCCTTTGCTGTTGCACGTGCCTGGGCATCTGGCCTCTCACGAGCACCGTGTAGCTTGAACTTGTGCAGCTGGGCAAGGGCAAATGAGGATTTGCTTGCAGTGAATGGTGCAACAGTTTAAAAAAAAAAAAAGTAAAAAAATACAGTAAAATAAATTGTACTTTACACAAACATGGGAAAAGCTCTGAGAGTCCCTCATGAGCCAGGAGACTCTCTGAAAAATGCCCTTGCCATACTGCACCAAGATGAAACCAAACTGATGCAACATTTGGAAGGGTGGACACATGACAGCTAAGCAGTTAGCTACCCGCGACCATGCAATCGCACGCAATGAAAACACACGTGGGTGTGTGAGGCATGAGGCTGGTGTCACTAACCACCGCTGTGTGAATAGATTACATGTTCTTGCAGACTCCTTCAATTACCTCAAAAGAGTTCTTCAACAAGGATTTCAAAATTTCTTTTCTAACCTTCAACATGTCCATCTAAAAGTGAGCCTCTTTCTATCAGGAGAAGTAATTATTGGAAGACTGGGACACATCCAGAATGACACTGGAGAATACTGGCCAGCAAAACGGATCCATCCTCTGTCTAACATCCACTGGGCCTACACAGCCAAAAACAAGATTTCTTATTGTAGAGAAATGTGAGCTATTTAGAATATAGATAGTCTGTTATTCAGTTCAGTATTGGGAAAGAGCTTTTCCAAGTTTTTGTAGGAAGAGGGCTGCAAAATCTGAAACATGAGGCTTTTACTTTTCTCAGCTTTAATAACCATTAAGTTTTTTAACGCCACCTTTTAAAGGCCAACCACTGTATTAAAGACACTCGTCTCCTTTAAGCGTTTCGCAAATGCCTCCCAGGTGGCAGGTCTGAGGGGATTTCTATTTGTTCTTCAAAAAGCACCCAGAAATATTCTTCTAGATTTATGGACGTTTCATCCTTCCTCTACAAATTTCTTTACCCAGAGCTTGATGTAAAGCAAAGCTCAAAGGAAACACTTCCAATGACTTGAATAAGTCTTAGATCATGCACCCTAGGGTAAGAACAGGAGTGAATCAAATCTTACGCAAGTAGAGACGGTGCAGATTTCAAAAGGACTTTGGAGTGAAGTTTTGTCAAGGAGTAATTAGTCCAAAAGTTTCAGCCTAGGTTAACCATGGAATAAAGGAATATTGAATGAGACTGAGAAAGTTAATATTGCACGCAGCCCACAAATGATTAGATATATCATCTCCTCTCCACCAAGGAAAATAAATTAAAACTGAAGCAATAGTAACTGTAATAACAAACAAACAAAAACAGATGCTGCCTCAGATACTCAAAAGTATTCAGAGATACTAGACCTTGAACTCAAACTACCTTAAACAAGTCAGATTTCCCAAAGTACTGAATTCCTGTCATTGAAAAACCATGTCAGCCATCCCCAAAGGGCAGCCTAAGAAGACCACAGCTATTTCCGAAGAGCCCAGTCATCTCTCCCTTCTTTCAGGGGACAGTTGGAGAGCAGAGCACCTTATGCACTGGTAAAGTGAGACAAATCCATGCAGCGAACATGTAGCACCCATCTCTCTCTCAGGACACCCAAAACGCCTCCAAAGCAAGAGTAAGTCAGCAACAACGGGGCATGCCACTGTGCTCCTCCAAAGCTGATGATAAAGGTTTCAGGGAGATGGGTTGTGCTGTGGAAACTGCCCGAAAGCAGGCAGCCCTAAGGTGCCATCATGATCACCCCGCTCCCTTCAACCCTGCCAGCTGCCCCGTTTTGTGTCCATGCCTTCAGCTATACCCAAAATGGCATCTTTTATGATGTCCATGAGATGCAGGTGATGTGCAATAAGAAGCAGCTCTCATCCAGCAGGCACTCATGGTCCAAACAACCAATTTGATCCTCACTGCATCCCCGTCTTGGAAATTCTGACCTATTTTGTCCCAGTTAAGCACCTTGATGCACCAATTTTGTTGCTCCAGAGGCCCCAGTAAATCTAAAAGTGCTAAGCCCAGATCCCTTAGCCAGAGGCCACTTCCCCAAAGTCCTTCTCCTTCCTAATCCACTTTCCACATGCCCACAAAGCTGCACGTTCCCATTCATCCCAGTCCTTCCTCCCTACCTCGTCTGATATTCCTTCCCACACAAGAACCACATCCTTCCTGCCCTGAGCTCACCAAACTCCCACCACAAGGCTGGGCTTATGCAGAAGCAGATCAAAAATAAATGCAAGCAGGACCCGTTTAATCTACAGGAGAGAGCACCTGTTCATGTGCTTGCATGACCAAGGGTAAAGTTCCTGCACCCGCGCTGCCACCGGCACCTCCTGCAAGGCAAAGCTCTCTGCAGCTCAGCCTCCTTCTTCAGGCAGCTGCCCCCAGCCCCACTGACCCATGTGGCTGCTTCACGTCGCTTCTTTCTCCCTGCTGCTGCTTTGAAACAGCAAAATGCGAACATCTGCTTCTGATAAAGAATAAAATAAAATAAAATAAAATAAAATAAAAATAAACACTCCCCCCCACCTTGAAAAACGGATGCAAGCTGTGCTCACAAGCCTTCTACCTGCTCAAGATGCCAGAGGCAGAAAAAGAGGGTAGGCTCAGGAAAAACTGGATATGTTGCCCTGAGGCAATGGGCATTTGCATGCACACACCTTGTGACAGGCTGCATCCCCAAGCTGGTGTACGCGGGACAGTCATAGCATGGATAGAGGGACGGATGGGGGAAAACATGCCTCACCAGCCCTTCCCATGCACGAGGAACAAAAGTGCAGGGGGTTGAGATGACTTATTTGGATCATAGGAAAACCATGACACGGCCAAGTCCCAAATCCCAGCTCAGGGACTTAACCACAGACGATTCTGTGCTTTCTATTCTGTATTAACAAAGAAAACAGTATTTCCCCTGGTTTTGGTCCCTAGGGACATAGCTGGAGTTGCTGTCCGGTCACGAAATATTCCTGGAGTGGGAAGAGCAGATGAAGTGCTAGTGAGTCATGTGCAGACACTGGATTATTGTGCAACCTGCACAGTGAGGGCCAAGGATGGCTCCCCCATGCTGCTTCCGCCAGGGAGACCAGACCAAAGTGCTCTGGGCCCTTCCATAATATTTTTTTGTTTGTTTTTGTTTGTTTGTTTGTTTGTTTTTGAACCTAATATTTTGCAGCAGAGGTAGCTTTCGAAACCTCGGCTTTGCTTATGGGCAGACACACACTTGCCCACCACTGCTCACTTCACTGAGGGCCCAGATGGAAAGCAGGCAAAACCCAGGGAGCTCTCTGGCTCTTTACCCCTTTCATAATCAAACGCAGAATGGTTGAGGTTGGAAGGGACCTCTAGAGATCATCTAGTCCAACCCCCCAAATAATTTCCACCCTCCCAGTTATGTCCTAGCATCCCTTCTCTGTCAGAAATCACTGGAGAACCAGAAGGCAGAGGAGCAGCTCCTGTGAGAGAAGAAGCCCCAGAGCAGCCCCCACATCTCCGTGATGGCTCCCCGTGGCCCACAGTGGCACGAGGGGAAGCCACCGGGGAGGTGCCTCTAGCTGCCCTTGAGACCAGAGCTGCACGAGGGACCTGTAGCTCTTCCTCCCTTGGGAAAGGGCCCCACCTATGGGCAAATGACCAGAGAGGAGTGTTTGGAGAGTGGTTTGGGAGAGGGGAGGGAAGAAAGCACCTAATTTACCCAAGGTCTACAAAGACTGACTGAAGCCACCTTCACACACGCCGTGTGATCTTGAAACGGGTCAACAAGAGGGAGCTGGTGGACCCAGCTCTAAAATTGGTGGCCTAAAAGGGTGAGAGCTCAGGTCTTTTCCCAGCCAGGGGTCCAAGGCAGGAAAGGTGAGCGGAGGAGCTTGCTGTGGACCCACCTGCCCCATGATGGCCACAGGCTTGGGATAAACTCTGGCTCAGCACTTGCATCCTGGTGACATCATGCCCTTTCACAGTGCAACACATGCCAGGAGCTCAGCTGTGAACGCAGGATCAGCGTCCTGGCCTGCCAGGGCTCAGGCTTCCAGCAGAACTTAAGTAGCAAAAGCCTCTCACATGGGGATGTAAAGAGTGGAATTTGTTCCACTGAACCCCAGAGGAACCCCAAGGAAGCAGTGACCAATGACCTGATCTATCTTAGCTGAGGTCCTCTGCAGTCAGAGAAAAATGAACTTGGAGAAGCAGACAGCCCCCAAAAGCTATTTTAGATAGTGCTTCAGGAGATGCATCATGCTGCAGAGGAGCTGGGCAGCACATTTAAGTGCTGCTGTCTATGGCACAGATGCCCGGGATGAGGATGAACTCCACCCAAAGCGTGCCGAGACACTCCTCGGGTTCAAGACTAGGTTACACAAGTCAGCAGAGCTGAAAAGCTCAGAGGTTGGGGGTGGAGGACTGGCACAGACCCAAGCTTTGCTCCAATAAGCTGTGCAGAGATGGTGGACACCACGCAGACCTACAGCCGTAAATCACGGCTTTTTTAAAAAAATATATACATATACAATAATAAGAAGAAATAGTTTCCATCTCCTTCATCCTGTTATTTTTTCACGGAAGGCCACAACCAAATACCACAGAACAAAAAGTTGATTTGGCTCCTAGCGCTCCTGCTCTCCTTCCCTAATCCGATGGCTTCATGACAAACAGCCTGTTCTCCCCACCAATGCCAGCGTGGAGCACACGCAATGGACACGGACACCTTCACAGCAGCTCCCGGACAGACGGATCCCACGCTGCCCTGCAAGGCCGCGGGATGGGAGGACAAAGGGACGCCTGTGCTGACGTCAGCGAGGCCGCCGCTCGGCCCATGGACGCCGTTCCTGGACGAGGAACGCGGGGAAAGTGCTGGAAGCGGGTAGCAGCGCTTCCCAGACACAGAATGCCCGGCTTTGTGTGGAAAGGGAATGCTACCCTTCGCCCCGCGCCCTGCTCTGGCCCAGCCCTCCGAACGCCCACAGTCTTCCCATTCCGTCGCCTGAGAAATTCCCTGCCAGAGGACATTGCTCAAATGGTTTATTGAAGGGAGGAAAAAAAAAAAGTGTAATTCCCTACTTCAGGCAAACAAACTCTTTCTTCTCTCCTTGAGGAAGGGGGATAATAGCACAGCCAAAAGAAAAAGAAAGGAAAACATATCCCCAAACCCTGCTGTAATAATGTTAAATAAGAGACCAAAGGGGGTTGGCCAGGAAAACCCCAAGTTCAAACGAATAATTGCTCCAAGAGATTGAAGCCTACAGCTGAGTCACTAAAATGAAGAAACCTCTCCCTGTGCGTAGAAAACAAACAGACCTTGGGTCACGCAGCAAAGCGCCTGCGTGTCCTGCTTGGAAAGGGAGAAAGAAAGAGCGGAAAAGCAGCCAAGTGCAATTAATCACGGTCCTACAAGAAAGGAGAAAGCCTTGGTAGTTTGGCTACCTATGCTCGCCTTTCCACTTTTAAGAAAGGATCCCAGCCTTAAGTTTTCACCCTTAACCCACAGCATTGACACAAGAGTCTACAACCAAGCACTAAATCCTCCTTCCAGATTTTTTCCAATGTTTTTCCAGGAAGTTGTATGGGGAGCAGGGACCTTTGCTATAATCCAATTGACTGATAACAAAACTCCCTCCCCAAACGCACCTACGGATCGTGTTAATTGGCTTGTGCTTGAACTTCAGTGGGTGCGAGTTTGCTTGGCCATCATCCTACCCACAGGAAGCCAGAAAGCAAAATCCTCATCCTTCAGCAAAATGGCAATGGGGATATTTAAAAACGGGCACATAACCAAAGATTAAGCCAAGGGCAATCTTGACCTTCAGGTAGCTGCCGTGTGCTTAAGGGAAGCAGTGATTGAAGGGAGCTAAAAGTAACGCTTGCCAGAAGACACCTGACAGCAGCATCCATAATAAGCTTCCAAATTGATACTATTTACAACCCCAAATTTAACTGCACATGTGAAAAGGGAAAACGATCATAACCCAAAGTCAGGAAAAGCTACTGTAACCAGGGATATTTCACTAAGCTTCCTGAAGGTGATGAAAGCTGGTACACAAGGCAGCTCACCAGGAGCTCACCAGGACACAGCGCTGCGCGCTTAAGGCAGACCTGTGGGGACATCTAGTGGGCACAAAGACAGATCCGTGACACCCATTTCCTCTGGGAGAAGCAAAACTCCAGAAATCCAGATATTCCCCTAATTATCTTTAGCCTCTAAACTGCCCTACAGAAACACTGCAATGCCCACAAGTGTTGGAAGAGATGCAATTCCTAGGTTAACCTCAATTTGCAGGAACAAAAGTCCATTTAAAAAGAAAGAAAATAAAATAAAAGCAGAGCAAAATAAACACTTCAAAATAGGAATTTCTTTTCCTTTCCTTTGCAGCACATCAGAAGAAGTGAGAGCAGCCCACTGCGAGGTGCTGGCAGTGGTAAAGGCTGCTCAGTGCTGCAGTCCCCAGCCCTTGCTTTGGCAGGGCTCAACCTCCTCATTTCTGCCCCTGCTGTCCTCTTTCCTCAGCTCTTGCACTGTACTGAGCATCCCTCCAAGCACTCCAATTTTTGCATGGATTTTGCATTGCCTGAGATTCCCAATTCTCAACCATACAAGAGCATTTCTGAACAGCAAATATGTGGTAGGGAACTTGGACAGAAACTTGCACTCATTTTCCTTAAAAACAATGCAAGTAGTTATTTTTAGCATTATGAAAAATACTAAATTCTAGTATGATTCTTTACCATCACCACAGAGCAAAAAAGAGTCTATAAACAAGTTATCCAACATTGTTATAACATTACCAACTCTTCCTCTCCTTCTCCTACAACAGAACATAGGGTGCAGTAGTAGGAGTCAGCTTGGAAATGTTCTTTGCCCTATTGACCCCTTCTGGTAAAAACATCTTAAATCTCCTAGCAGAAGCTAGAGAAATCATTTGGACATGCTACTGTGTACTGGACCCTGCTTCAGCACAAGAATACAACTCTCAGTTTAAGATTTCATTTGAAGAATAAGATATCATGGAAAGCTGGGAAAAACAAAACAAAACACTCAAAATACTCCGTAACACTTCCCTCAGTGGTTGCAGCAAGGCCAACACCAGATAACTCAATCACGCACCCGAATTTGGTGGAGAGGATGCCTCCCAGCGCTGAACCGACGATAATTCCTATTCCGAAGCAAAGGCCCAACTTGCCCAATGCACCGGCACGTTCAGAAGGAGTAGTCAGATCTGTAATAACCTTCTGAGCAGCTGCAAGGAGAAACATATGGTGAAAACACTCACCACAGAAGCTAAGGAGTATTAAGGCCCAGTGGTGATGGGTTTGTGGTTGGACTTGAGGATCTTGAAGGTCTTTTGCAACCACAAGGATTCTACGATTCTGTGTTTTTAGGTGATGAGAACTGTGACAAGTATTGTTTTCTCTAGCCAAAAAGCTCTCACTGCTCAAACCTTGGTAGCCACCAACACGTTCCTACTACTTCTTGCTGCTGAGGCTGTTGCTTCTGAGCAAGGTGAGCAAGAGCAACTTGAGTTGGGCAATAACAGCAATTTGGGAAGCCCCTCAGGCTCGGCAACCTTACCTGGCATCCCATGCATGAACACTGAGGGCAGCCGGGAGAGGAAGAGGAGAGGGATGCTGGTGGAGATGGATACCAGTAGGAAGAAGGCACTTGCAGACGCGCAGGAGAGTATCAAGGCAGCTCGGGTACCAAACTGGTCAACCAATCTGGTATAGAAAATGAGCAAGGTTAAGTGAGGTGGAACTATGTAGGGTATTTCAAGTGCAATGCACAACTACCCGAGCCACACACATTTATCACAGCAGCTATCACCATTCAGCTGACGTCCAAACCCCTTGTTAGCATGAGCACTTCACTGCACTGGCTTGAACTGCTTCTACTGATGTTTGAACAAATAAATGTACTTTACCAGAGAGTATTACAACTTCACTGTGCCTATTACTCTCACATTTTATTTAGAGTTGGTTCAGACCAAGAAATCAGGCTAGCTAATGTTTCTGTTCAGGTCCAATGGTGGTGGAAATTATTCCAATTCCTTTCCAGAGCACGTTCAGAATAACAGCTCTCGGTTCCAATTAAAGAAAATAAAGAGAAAGTTTTATGTTTAGGGTCAATACAGACTTTGCAGTAGTGGTTCAAATTTGCTTCCCTTTGATGCAGGAAGAAAAAGAAACAGCGAAATCAGGCTTTGTTTTTGATTTGGGTTTTGTTCAACTCCCCGGCTTAAATGCATCGGCTTTACAGGAAATTTTAAAACGCTAATTTGGACAAAATCCAAGAGCAGCACAGAAACTGCCTTAGCAGCTGGGACTAAGATTACCATAAGATAGGCCCTAGAAAAGCTTTTCACTCCGATTCCTCCTTTCTTCATTTTATTAACGTTTTATATTGCAGTTAGCAGATAAATGGTACCTTGCATAGAAGACGAGTCTACAAACAAATTAAGGCACGAGTAACGTAAGGAGCTTGTGTTGAGGAAGAGGAACGGGTCAAAGCTTTGCTGTTTACATCAGAGACATGGAAGTTTATGCTGGCTGTTTGTAACCTAAGGACCTTGATTTGCTAGATAGCTTGGGGCTCTTGATTTTGTTCTAAAGAGTAATTTCAGTGCGTCATCTTCTCATTGCTGTTAAGCAACGTCAGTCGAGATGAATAAGAAAAACTGACGTAAGTTACTTCCACATTTCCATTGCTTACTGATCCCCCTTTTCTTTCAAATCTGTGCCGAGGACAAGACGTTTACAAATCTAGAAAAAGTCTTTTCATCTCTACATTGCAAAGGTTGGTTTCTATATGGCAATACGTACCTTCAATCCTAAATGGATTTCTGTACACCATTTCTCCATTCTCATCTAGTATCTCTTAAGGACATTAGGGAATAACATGCACGGATTAAAAAACAGGATTTCAGATGATACTGAAATTGGGCGAAGAACAGAAATACTACTCTACAGTTCTGTATAGCAGAAAAATCAAAGTGGGTCACCTACACCACCTAAATTCTTGAAATTAGGAATAAATTTTCTTCCAAGATGTTATGAAGAAATTTTTATAGTTACAATTATCAATTAAAAAATGTGTTCTGTGGTATCACCTAAAGGCTTTGGGAGATCAGTTCCCCAAAGTGCTATGTTCTGTGTGCCAGAGAATCCCCTGGAGCTTATGGTCTAAATCTACATTTCTGTAGATGAGCTTCTAGATACAGCACTCCCTAATATTCATATAAAATCTAAAGATATTCAAGCTTTGTGTCTAACCACACTGACCACGATGAGACAAGATTCAGCTGTAGAAATAACATGATCCTCGTTCTTTTTACCAATAGCTCTACTTATTAAATAAGCGCTCCCTTTCTTAAAGGTTTCACAGTCACATGACATTTCTAAGCTTACATACAGCTATAAAGTGTCTGTGAGATTAAACCATCAGAATTCAAGCTCTAAGGACCCAAGTATATTGTTACATTTAAGTGTTTGTCATTAAAGTGTAGCTAAGTTAACACAAAGGCTGCTTCTATGCTGCAGTATTTGTAATTACAGTATTTATTTTCCCCTTGTCCATTTATGAAACCTTCAAACATTTCAATAGGAGCATAAACTACAAATAAAACATTTTTATTAAAATATAAGAATACCTGGCTTTTTTCAGCAATGAAAAGGGTCATGAGAATCGTTCTCACTCACCTTCCGAAAATGGGACCTCCCACGAGCTGAAGGACACCAAAGGTTGTCTGGAGGTAGCCAAACCCAATGGAGTCCAAATCTAGGCTCTTTGCCAAGTACTAAAAACAAATGAAACAAAAAAAAAGTCAGGACTGGGAAATGAAATATGTTATATTTCTGAATAAAGAGCCGGATGTTTGCACAGAGGACTACAGTCTAATCACTCCCTTCCTTTGACTCACAGCACACACAGTTTAAACTGACACGGAGGTGTCCCCAGAGCAGCCCGCCTTCCTGATGGGTGCCCTGCACCCATGTCCAGAACCTTTTCAGGCTCTGCTTGGTCCTGCTAGGCAAAGTGCAGGAATCAAGTAGATGAAGATGCGCTTTCCAAGCCACTTGCCTCCCTTAGCCTCGATTACTCAATTTAAGCAGTCTGTGACTGGCCCTTGGGTAATGCTTAATGATAAGTCTGCTCTAGGTGGTCTTACCCACTGCTTGCTTTGGGTGCTTGTGTAAAGGAAAAAAAAAAAAAAGGGAGATGCACAAAATACAGGGCACCTACAGAGGTAGCACCCACATCTGCATTTGCTGCTTCTGCCTCCCAACAACCAGCACTTGGACCACTGGCTTTGGTAGGGGGGAAGATGCATAGGATGTTCATGCTTTGATTTGACTGCTCATCCTCCACCTTGCTCTCTGTTCAGCCCTGCCACATCAAGCACCTCCCATGACTGCATGGTGCCGCCTCGGGTTCAGCTGCAGGCTCCTGCAAGGGCTCCCGCAGGACCTCTGCAGCCCCTCGCCTTGGCAGCTCACCTGCCAGGGCTTCCCATTAGTCAGGGAGCAGAGGGGCACAAACTACACCCATGCAGAGCCACCGCAGGGCCCTGCAGCCCCAAGAGGGCTCTAGGCACACCCGCAATGCCAGCCATAACCCATTTCTTGCACACACTTGCTCTGAAGACAGTCACTCAGGACACACCACAGCTGGAGCAAAGCCAGGCAAACCATACTCACCGGGATGACTCCAAACTGCATGAACAAGAAGATGAGGTCTAGCGTTAAAACCAGGTAGACAACAAGGATCAGTCGCTGCTTGGCGACCTCCTCCAGCCGCAGCTCATCCTTGCTCTGGGCCCTCGCTGCTCCGCACTGAGCCGCGGGGCCGGCGGGCTCCCCCACGGCGCTCATGGCACCGCTCACCACCGCTGCCCAGGCCGGGAGACCGCGCAAGTCCGTGGCAGGGTGGGCAACGCCTCACGCCAGGGAAGTGCGAGCAGTGTTTACTGTTCAAAGCTTAACAGAGGGAAATGTGCTGAGTCAGCGTGACAGGGATTATTGTTTCTTTTCCCCTTAATTACTTGTCAGACAGGATCACAGGCAACCGCTCACTGAACCTGGTTCCTCAGCCTTGTCTCAGGTGGGCTGCTTGCTCCAAGGACCATCGCAGTAAAGACCAGCCTGAGGATCCCCGTAGGGCTGACACTGGACTTCGGTCCAAGCAAGATCACGTGAACGCAACTCTTTAACTCCTTAACTTCTTTGTTACTGGTGGCTCAGATGAGACAAGTATTTTGATTCTTCATGAAAAGCACTTTTAATTTTGAAGGTGGAAAATATGACTTAACTGTCTCCAAGTCCTCACGCTACCTGCATTAGATTTATGCAGGTACTAGACCAAGCCTAGGTCTTAGATGCAGTTAGATGTGCTCTAGCCAGGATCTTTAGTTGATTTGATTTGATTCGATTCGATTTCCTTCCTTCCTTCCCTCCCTGCCAGGTGTTCCAAGTTTATAGAGAGCCCAAGCTAGCAAATGCTCACATGTGTCTCCACTCAGACCACAGACTGCTAGCCAAAGCCAAACACTGAGGAAGAGGAAGAAAATAAACCTTACAGTCTGGATACAAATTGGGGAATTAAACAAAACTCATTGGTCTTCTTGGGTTTTGTTTGCTTGGGGCTCTGTTTACTTGTTGAAGTCTGGATGTTTGGTTGAGCATTTTTTTTTTTAAAGAGGAAACAAAACAGAAACCAGATTCCAGCTCACAGACTTCACAGGTCCGCAGGACCGCTGGTGGGGAAGGACCTCTGGAGATCTCTCAGGCAATCTCCTACTCGAGCAAGGGTATCAGCAACACATCAGCTTGGCAATTATATTTTTTCTAGACAAGCTCTGAACATTTCCCAGGAAGGAGACTGGCTAGCTAAGGGCATGAAGTGTCTTATGATGAGCAGCCACCAAGAGGAGCCTCTACTTCCCTCATGTACATGTGCCTTGACCATCTTCACTGCCCTGCACAGGGTCCCCTCAGGTTTGTCCATAGTCCTCTTGAGCTGGGGGGCCCAACACTGAGGCAGCATCACCAGCACTGAACAGAGGGGAAGAACCACCAGCTGGCCACACTCCTCCTCAGGTGGCCCAGTACATGTTTTGCCTTATTCCTCACAAAAGAATGTGGTCATTGGGAGCCCCAGGTTTTAATCAAGCACAGGGAGAGGTTGCTATGAGCTCTCTGGGGTAAGGAGCATCATTTTATGGCTTGTGTGCAACACCCATTGCTGCAGAGCCTCCTGATTCGACGAGGCCTGTCAGGCTCTGCCTCCCAGCAAGTGAGCGGAAGGTTGAAGGTTCACCCTTTCACCAGGTGTTGGTATCATACCACCAGTAGCTGCAATCTCTCAAACTTATTAAGAGCAGGAGTAGCTAAAAGGAACTTTACAAACCAAATGACTCACGCTTCAACCAGCTACTAATCCCACTCACCACAGCTTAGAGGTTACTCAAGGAAGGTGCCTTGAGAATATTCTGGTTTAGCAAATGATCAGTGCTAACCATGTAGGTAATCTAAGTGTAAAACAACTAATTTTATTAATTTTTTTGCACTTTGGATTTCCTGCAACTCAGCAGCAGCACTCTCAAACAAAACTCAATTTGCACTGTGTACAAATTATCAACATCAAACAGAGAAAGTTAATGACAGAACTCTGTCTACAGCAATCATTTCCTGTGCTCCCACCAAGGTTCACCTCCTTTTTATTGGCATTGACAGAGGACTTGGAATAAAATGTTAGTTTTAATTTCCAGGTTTTTAGGGCAAAGACAAAATACTGAGGATAGGAGGCCTAAAGCTGGTGCCAAAGCCAGCTGCATTGTGGTAGGGACACAAACCATCAGGAAAGGGCTACTGCACACCACTGTTGTGGCCAATGACCCATCCAGATCCCACTTGACCTGGACCTGTGGAGTGAAATGCATCATAGAGACAGACAGCAGGGGCTTGCTGGTTACCTAAAGGCACCTTCTGCATCAGCTATAGATACATTCCTGGTAGCAGTCAGTTACTGACAAGTCATACTTTAAATAGTTAATGTAAATAATGGGGAGGAATCAATCAGTCATGGCACGTCAGAAATGCATTCTCTTGAGTAGGATAAATAAGTTTTAAAGGACTAATAATCCAGAGGACCATGGTAAAAGTGAGGAGATAAATGTCTTGCAATTAAACTGCCTATCAGACAATTAGTTTACACATTAAGTCCTGACACTTACTCTCAATATTTTGGGAGTATTTATAGTTGCCTTCCCTAGTATATCTTTACTAAGGCCTGCTTATCTGGTGATTTCTGGAAAAACAGAGTGGGAAACCTGAGAATATTAAAAAGTGTAAAGACTTACGGAGCTCTCCGTACTCAACACTTAAAGCAAACTCCTTCCCTTCCCCCTGCCCCAACATCGAGTGAAATGGCCTCATTTGTAGTCTGGTGAAAGATTTATATGGTTAAGCAAATAAGAGCATATACAGGCTGTTATTGCCAAAATTATGTCCCATGTTTGTTGACTGATTTATTCTTTTGTCTAATTGTGTTTAGAGGAAAAAAAAAAAAGCTGGCTTGCTAATGAATGGAAAAAGAATCCACATGGCCTGAAAAAGAAAAAAAAAAAAAAAAAAAGAAGGCATGTTGAGTTTACAAAATAACACAGTCTTCAGGGATTTTCATAAAAACTACAGAGACAGTCCAAATCGGCAATGAAATCAGATTCCTGGTGGCTGCAGAACTCTTTTGGCTCTTTCTATGTGCGTATTAAATTGCAAAAAGCAATTATTTATAATTTGTTTTTATAAAAATGCCCGTGCGCTCATTCTGCTTGGCAAATTATTTTGTGAAATGGAAAGACTATTGTTCATTCTTTTGGTAATTTTTTTGTTACTTAGCATATTAAACTGCAAATCACATTTTATCTGAAATATGGCCGGTTGTTATTAACTTTTTAATGGCAAAGCTCAAGAGCTCCATCTAATACTGAGACCCCATTTGGTGCCCTGCAAATGTAATAAAAACTGGAGATTCAGACAAGGGAAATGAAGTAGATCCTCCTCATCTTATAAGAAGGATACAAACAGGCAGGACGACTTGATGACTTGCCTCGAATCAGGGAGGAAGCCAGGGGAAGAGCCTGGCATCAGCCTGGGTCATCTAATGGTCTCCAGTGCAGCTGCTTAACCACAGGACAGTTTCTCTGTTCTAATATTTGTGATAAATTAAACCAGAAGAGAACATTTCTGGATGCTAGAACTTGACATCAAAATATGCAAAACGGGGTAGAGACTGTGGGTTTGGGAAAAATACCGTGGTCTGAATTCAGTAGAGTTGCACCAAGAATAACATGAAATAGCTCATTTCTTCCTACTCTGTCTCCCTGGCTTCAGCGTGACCTCCCTGGGGCACATGCTGTTGTGTCTTCCCAGGGCTTCACTTCAGCCCAGCCACAGGAATTGCTCTCCTGCAGGAAGGAAAACCTTGGGAAGGGCCCAACTTCAGCACAAGGGCTGCGCTGGCGCACCCAAGGCAGCCTCACTGGACATCTGCATGGAGGCTTCGGCCCCACAAGTCTCTGTGACAAAAATGATTGGGAAAGGGATTTGGGACTCTCTTCCAGCTCTGGGCAGAGCCGTGATGCCCAAGCTGCAGAGGTTTGCTGTCAGGCCAGGGATGAAGCCCCAGCTCCAGGGTACACCCAGAGCGCCAAAAATCCGAGGTTTATAGGCCCAGAATATGCTGGATGTGACCAAAACCAATGCGCGCGCACGCATTCACGTACAGCCTCACACTATCCTCCAGCGTGCGATATTTCATTTGAGTGGTGTGACACAGCCACCTCCTGGAATCGCAGCAACGCCCGGAATGCAAAAGCTGTTTATCACTAGCTAAATAGCACTGAAACCACTATAATTTATATGAGAACTGTGAGCAATCTGGGCTGTACAAAGTATACTTATAACATTGTTATTATTACTATTATTTTTACACAGGGCGGGCTCCGGGCAGCTTGGGAAGCAGCTGGGTAAAGCTGGACATCTTTAAGTATATTTGGGATCCGAGTGCCTTACAATGCCTTGTCCGACATTTGTATTTTTCTCTCTCTATGCAAATACCACTCTATTTCAGCCGAAGTCTTGCAGGGGATCAGCATACAGTCGGAGCAAATATTCGAGCTGGCAGCACCATCAGAGAAGCTTTTAAAGCTCCTCAGACCAGACCTTAGGCATATTTGCTCTGCCAACCAGACTTACATCATCAGCAATGCAGGCTGCAGCTATAGGAGACAAAAAATGCCATCAAACCTATTTTTCCAGGTCTGGAACGACTCCAGGGTGCTTCAGCAGCAAGACTGCAGCGTGGAACCCACTGCAGGCTGTCCAGGGAACCATCCGGGAACTTCCCAGGGGATTGAGACACTTTTTAAGGTAAACTCAGTACAGATCCAGCACAACCTAGGCCAGGGTTTCTACCTTCAAGCAGCTGCCACAATTTACCTTATTTTTCATGACATTTTACCTAAGTTAAGCAGACCCTTTCTCCTAGAATATAGAAGGGCCTTAAGATAAGAAGTGAAAAAGTGGAAAAGAAGCCACCTACCAGCATAGTCTATTACCTGAAATATTTCCTGAGGAAGCCCCACTTCACACACCTCTCTGACCTTACTGGTCAGTGTCTCTGCAGCACCACTCATTTCTCTCTTGGTCTGGCCTCCAGCAGTAGCCAGGAAAAAAACCCTTGCTTAACAGCTATATTATGTGTAGAAGAAAAGCCTAGATCAAAATTGCAGGCTAGCAGCTAAGGGAACCATGCTCTCCTCCTGGAAAGGCAGGCACATTTAATCTAGAAACCAGTCAAACCCCATAAACATAGCACCTCCAGATATGCTTTCCCAGCTGAATCACTTCCAGATTACAACAGACTAACACCTGGCCACCACTAGCTAAAATGATTTCACCTGTTTTATATTTGCACATGCAAACACCTGTGCCCAGCTGATTCATTGGTACCATGAGAAAGGCTGCTAAATCTGGATTATTTGGCTCTCAGATGAAAATCCTAGCCCCATCGCACTGGGAATTTTGCTGTATTATTTAAACTTGAATTGTTTAATCCAACTCCCTTAGCATGGCTTGTCCCTTAGCATCTGGCCCCCCGAGGGATCTCCTGGAACCATGTCATGTTGGGTCCTCATATGACACCTGCAGTAAAATTAATGCTGTGGCTGTAGCCAGGAGATTACAAAATGATCACTTTCCAAGATTAAGAGCAGACGCAATTTTAGTGAGATACCTTCAGAAATCCACCATGCTGAAAGCCAACCTAAAGCTGTGGGCAAGAAGATAAATTAATTAAAGAGCAGAAACAAGAAGCCAGGAGGTGGGGAGGGAGCAGGAATTACCTCACCTGGCTGCGTCACTGGTATCTCCGCAGCCCATCGCGGCAACGGCGGGGCAAGCCCCAGGGCTTTCCAACCCGGAGAAGGAGGGAATGAGGAGCCGGATCCCGATCCCATAGCATGGTCCTGCTCCGCTCCCAGCCCCTGTGGAGGGGAACAGGCAGAAAGACGGGACCATGCTCTGCTGCTGCCAGTCTGCTCCTGGACCCCAATTCTCATGGAATAAAGCGAATGCACCCAGCACCTCCCACGGTGCATCCAAGAGCGCCCCAGGTCTCCAGGCAGCATGCAAACATCCATGGGAGCTGTATCCCAATCCTGCCACGTCCCAGGGCCTCAGAGACGCGGGAAGATCCCCCACCTGCAGACGGACACGGGCTTCAGGAACGCATGCTGGAACCCCCGACAATTTAGCAAATTTTATTGAAAATCTCCCTTTCTCCCCTGCCGCCCGGCCCGCAGCCATGGCCAACATTAGAGGGCACTCTTGCCCCACGCATGTGAGACATCACCTGTGGGCTCTGGCGGCCCAGACCCTCTTCAACCCCCCAAACCCTCCAAAACCCTGCAACTGCCTCAGCAGGGGGGCTCAGTGGCTGCAGAGGTGCCCCGCGGCTCCGGCGTTGCTGGAGGTGGCACCGTCCCTTGGCGCTTCCTGCAGGCTGGCGGGCTGGGCGCGCTGGGCCTGGCGCTCATCCCGCGCGCGGGCAGGCCCCGGCGCTGGCACTGGTGCAGGCCGCGGTGGTGGCGGCAGGTCTCCGCCGCGGCTGGCATGGGCCTGCCCGTCCCAGCACCGCCGGCGAGGTCCCCCCGAGCAGCGCATTCCTGCCGCTCCGCCGTGCCAGGGGAGGAGAAAAATCAAAAATCAAGAAAAAAAAAAAAAAAGTACTTTACAGTACTCTTCATTTTCAGCCCAGCTGCCTCATCAACAGGGCTCTGGTGTGGGTCTAAGGCGGAGGCAAAAATATGCCATCACGGCTGCCCTGCTCGGGCAGAAACTCTTTGCCTGTTTTTCTAAGCTGGACCCTCTCAAAATGCACTGTATATTCCAGCCAGCGCCAGGAGGGTGCAGGAATGCGCAGCTAGGAGCAGGGACAGGGATGTGGCCCGGCACGGCCACTGGTTTGCCCTTGCCACATCCCAAACACAACGGGTTCTAAGGCCTGTTTTAATGGAACAGCGTGTACCAACCTCCTTCAAAATCCAAGCAAGGCTTCTAGCATTAGAACGTTTGTTTACTTGAGAAACCTGAAACGGAAAATAAAACTGGGTAATAGCCCTTTGCCTCCTCCTGCTCCAAATTTAAGGCTACGTATACACAGAAAACAGGGATGAACTCCTGGAAACTATTCCCCAAAGAAGAAATCACGGATCAAGACAAAAGGCAAAGGTAGCATCCCTCCCTTCCCGCCCCACCAAAATCCAAATGTGTAATTCCTGTTTTAGAGGATAGGGGCAATGAACAGGATCCGTTCAGACCCATGGCTTTCACAACAGACAATACCAGCAAAAAAAGCAGAGAATAAATGGCGTATTTAACTGCTGCTCCAGTACAACTACAGAGAAAGTCAGCAAAAAGAGCTCTCCTCCATAGCTACGCAGTGCAAGTCTGAAATGCTGCTTATTAAGCTCCACTTTCTGTCACGTTTCCCAAGGCAGGCGGGTGTTCGGCAGGACTGGGTCCCTGTTTGGGTACGAGTCCAGTCTGGGCTGGGTCTTGGAGCTGGTGGTGGCCTCTGGAGACCAGCGCCCAGGCCTCCCTCCTGAGCCCACAGAGCGCGAGGGCCACCGGGCCGCCTGCCCCTGTGGAAGCCACGTCAGCCCCACCACGGATTAGTAAATGCCCAGCTGTGCAGGGAGCCCCCCGGCTCTCCTCCTCTCACACACACCTCTGCTCTGCGGCGCCCGGCCAGACCAGGCCCGGGTTGGCTGCAGCCGACTCTCCCCCCAGGTCCCGTCCTTGGTGGCGGGAGGCTCCAGAGCCAGCACCCAAGGGGAGCAGCCCCCAGACGAGATGAAAATGGAGGGAAACGACTTATCTTGGCCCATTGAAGGCTGGCAGGAAGGCAACGCTTCCCAGGCACGCCAAGATGGCAGCAGTGGCGCCCATCAGGAGCTGCCCACTGCCACCCTTGGCTCTATGGGCCAGCAAGCTGCATCTCCGCCCTGCTGCCAGGTCCGTCTTTGCCCGTTCTCCTGGCGGCAAGAACAACGGCCGTGCCCTGCACCCAGTATTAGCGCCATGCTGGATCACAGGCCCTGTCCCCCAGGGCCCCTTCCCCAGTCAACAGCAGCAGGGCCAGGGCAACCTGCGGGAGGGCAGCGTGTGGCCAGCTGACCCCTGCGCACAAGGACCACGGCGAACAGTGGGCAGCGCGCGTTGCTTTGGTGTGCGTTGCATTGGCGCACATTGCACTGGTGCGCGTTGTACCGGTGCGTGTTACACTGGTGCGCATTGCACCAGCACGCATTACGCCACGCTCGAAGTGCGGCGAGGAAACCGCTGCTGTTTCCCTGCACTTCTCCCCGGCGTCTGATTGCTTCCATGCAGCTGAGAAAAGGCCCGTTTTTAAAAATAGCCCTCAGCTTGTTTTGAAACTGGCCAGCACCTCTCTTTGTTTTGCAGCAGCGTCATAAAAAAAAAAAAAAAAAAAAGGACGCAGGAACGATCCCGTTTTCTTTAACCCACATCCCCCTCCCCACCAAGGATGCTCCAACCTCTCCCGGCGACGCCCCGCGGGCCGAGCGGAAAACAAAACCAAGCAAAACACGGAATGAAACGACGAGTCCCCCCTTCCTCTCCCCCGCAACCTCGCGCTGAAAAGGCAGCAGCAGCACCAACAAGGAGGGCACCGCAGCGCCCGGGGGGACAGACAAAGGCGGCGGGGCCGCGCCGGGCCCACCAAGGATGCTCCAACCTCTCCCGGCGACGCCCCGCGGGCCGAGCGGAAAACAAAACCAAGCAAAACACGGAATGAAACGACGAGTCCCCCCTTCCTCTCCCCCGCAACCTCGCGCTGAAAAGGCAGCAGCAGCACCAACAAGGAGGGCACCGCAGCGCCCGGGGGGACAGACAAAGGCGGCGGGGCCGCGCCGGGCCGGGCCGGGCCGAACCGGGGCCGC